>PVIR01017313.1:0-35152 GCA_004026965.1 Petromus typicus
GCAGTTCAACTCCAGCTAAATCCTCTGCCTCTTTTGTGAATACATATGGGAAAAGGAAGCAAACTTATAAACAGAAAGCAACATGTGGACCATCATCAATAGTTCTAGAAATATAAGTGAAGACAGTAGAAAGATACGAGATGACATATATTGTTTTCTGAAATTTAAATAATGTGGACTTTTTATATGATCTATATACATTACTAAAAATGTAAATTTAACTTCATGTATACCCCATGTTCATAGCTGGATAATTTATAATAACTACATCTTGGAAATAACCCAAATGCCCATTAGCCAACAGTGGATAAAGATGTTTTTAAAATAAATTGCATTGCAATACTACAGTGCCACTAAGAAGGACAAGCTTGGGACATTTATAGCTACGTGGATTCATCTTGAGATCATACTTTCAGGAGAAGCAAACCAGACACATATGTGCAAATACACATGTTTCTCTGGTGTGATAAGCTGAAAGTGGAAATAGGGGCTAGATTTTGGAAAATGTAAAGAATATGTTCAAATCAGAAAGGGAACAATGACTAACAGAGAAAGAAAGGAAAGAAGGGACACTAAAAAGAAGTAAAACTATAAAGAAACCACACAACACAGCTTTTGAATTTACAGAGAGGAGGGAGATCCAGAGAGTTGGTGGAAAGGGACAAAGGAAGGGAGCAAGGGATATTAAGCACAGGTGTAACTCCTTATGAGTGCTAGCACTGTGTATATCTAAAATGTACCAGCAAATGTTTGGCTTCAAAAATATACATACATGAATGAGTGATGGTTGAGAACTGAGAAAATAGAAGAAAAATAATTCTGGTTAATGGTAAGAAAAAAAGATCATTTTAATTATCCATCACTAATGGGTAAATATGAGTAAATGTCTGAGGTTCTTTATGTTTTTTTTAAAAAAATTTTTTCAGCTGGAAAAACTATATAGCATTTACTGTCTAAAAATCCATTCATTCTTTCTTTGCCCTACACTTAAGAGATTAGTCTTCTTCCAGAAGACTGCTAGTATTATATCCAAGAAATACTTCTTCAGTGATCTTGTTCCCATTTAATTGAAATTTAATCACCAAATAAGATATCCCCCAAATCCTTCAGTCTCTCTGGAAGTGGAGGAGCCTAACTTCAGTGAATGCCAAGTCAAATACACAAATAGCTCAGTCCCATCTTTCACTCTCCCTCTTTGTGTTCTCTGTTTGACCCAACGCTTTAGAAGGAAAAAAAGTGAAATTGAAAGTAATTTCTCATTCCACTGAATATTGTTAGTTTTTATTACAATAGGCTCGATTCAGCTTCACCTGCTAACCTCTGGTATAGAATGTCTTGGACAATTTTATTTATACTGTTAACCTGTGGGAAACCCATGGCCAAAGTTACAGGCCTGTTATACGATCTTGTTTTAAAGAAAACTCTTGAAAATGTTGTGAGATTCTTGGTTTAATAAGGTAAAGAAAAATCATATATATATGTATGTATATATATAATAGTTTATATATATATAAATAGTTTATATATAAACTATTATATATAATATATGCATATTTATATGTAATATTTTGGTGGTGTCTATATCAATTCATAGTGGTAGATCATGTGAGAATCAAGTTCTTTCCTTGATATGACCATACACATTACCGTAATTGGTTAAAATCAGCTACGTGTCCTGTATGCAACCTCTACTGATGTGTTCATCCATCAAGAGCGTAGGATTGTTATCATATATTTATCTCCACTATCTAATTCTCAAATTAAGGGGAAGGCATAGTTTTCAAAATAGAGTTTTAATTTATAGTTGCCAAGGAGATCAAAAGCTGGATCAGCTGATAGCTGATTATAATAGCTTTCAGATTTATTGCCACAACGTTTGTGTAGACTAGAGAAGAGATTATGATGCAGTGTTATTCGGGAAAGATACTTTATATGTAAAGTAGTTTAATTTCGTCATGTGGCATTTAAAGAGATGGATGATTCACCATAATTCTTATCTTTTTTGCTTTGCACATCAAAGATGGTAAGTGAATATCTCTTGAATAACAAATAAGTTCATAAAAGTAATGTTACAAAGCTTCCAGGTCTGTAGAAAAAAATCTTGCATGCATCTTCTTGATTTGATGTTACCAATTATGACTCTATATTATAAAATTCAAATTAAATGGTATTCATTCACTTATGTATTCATTTATTCAATAAAGACACATCAAGTGTTTAGTTTCTGCAAGAAAATATTGTGTGTCCTGAAGACAGAAAGATAAGCCAAAATGAATAAGGTAATAAAAACCATTGTCCTCATGAGCTTCCTGTTTTTGTAGATGGAGACAGGTGATAAATAAATGGAATACATGACATCTGTCTTTGCAAGTAAATAAAAAGAAAACATTTGTTAGCACTGAATGTTTTAGGAAAATGAATTTTATTCTACTGAATATATCTAACTGGAAAATTTCTTTTTCCAGAAAGAAATAATGCTCTTCTCAGAATTTGTGTTTCAAAGAATCAGTGAGTGTCAAGTGGACAGTGAACTATGATTTTCCAAGCTTGTTTCTATGTTTTGCCTTAAATCTCCCCAACTTTTCCAAAATTAAGAATATTTTGTCTTCCTTAAAATGAGAACAGTATAATTACATTATTTTTGTGTCTATTTTAAGCTTTGGGGAAGTTTTTAAGAAAAAGTATTAAAAAGTATAAAAATAAATCCCATATGATAGATCAATACAAGTTTCTTGTTAAATTGAATTATTTATAATTAAAATATATTACAACTTTTATATAGATTTAGTATCCTTAAAACATCATCCTAAGCAAGGAAAATTTCAAATGTAGTACAAGAAGAATATTTTCTAGGTTTTATTTCCTATCCTTCTTCTGGAAATTACACACACTTTTTGTTCAATTTTGTGAAAGGACTTCAAGTTAAAACAAATTTTCTTTTATAGATTTAAAACTAAATCAGTACATAGGCAAGGTAGATTTTCATATCTCTTAAATTCTTTGTGTTAGAAGGTGTTTTAAATATCCTTTAGCCTAAAGTTCAATTGTATGGATCAAGGGTCAAATCTCGTAGCAATACTTCTAGAATTAGAGTTAAATCTTGCTTTTCTAACAGTCGGCTCAGATTTTATTCTACTATTCTACACTGCATTAGTAGAGTGCTATGTGTTGCTATGTATTGCTTTTGGTTCTTAATAGAACTGAGAAAGAAAAATAAGTAGCATACTCTGCTATACTAATCGTATGAGAAATCGAATGTGGTCCACACAAGTTTTCTTCTGGATATTGTATATCTCCTAAACAATAAAATCCATATATGTACTTTTTTTGAGCTTTGGGCTTTTAATTTTAAAAAATGTGAAAAATACTAGTCATGTTATTTTAGTATTGTCATTTACTGAAACTGAAAAACAAATTTATTTCAAAAAAATAACTTCAAGGCTAAGGACTTGCCTCAAGTGGTACCATACTTACCTTGGAAGCATAAGGCCCTGAGTTCAATCCCTGGTACAAAAAAAAAAGTCAAACCTTTAAAATTCCTGGTTCATCGTTTTGATATGATATGTATCTAAAATATTAAACAACTTTGGGTTGCCAATAACTGGTGCTGTTATTATTCTAAAATAAACGGTGTTTCCATCAACACACAAATCAAAGGGTATTTAAGGAGAAAGCAATAAAGATGAACTGAAATACAGCCCAAAATATTCTGTCTCTAGGGTATTTACTTTTCATTTTTCATATAATTGCTACTAAACATCATAGATAAGATTTTGTTTATGTTTACGTGATTTATGAATTCTTTCATTTAACAGCTGCATATTGAGTTTTTATACATTGGATGCTTTCAGAAGTGATGTATATGTAGACTGAAGCTGATATTTCAGGTGAACAAAACTCATAGAGTCATGATGATAGAAACAATATAATTAAGACATTAAGTGAAGGTGGATGAAGATGAGTCAGTCACTCGAAAAGATTCAGATTGCTAACTTCTGATCCAGGGCACCCAAGAGAAACGCAAGTTAGAAACATGAGCTATACATACACTAACTATCCCCTAGTAGCTACACTAACAAGTAAATAACTGTCCAAATTAATTATATACTTACTTAATATATCTTAAAATAATTTTGATAGACTACATCAATTTTATGTGTTTTATTTTGATTCTTTGTACTAAATCTATGGAATCTAATTTTTTTACAAACGTGTCTTGGGTGCTTAAGAATCACGCATGGCACAGAAAACCTCTAGTTTTCCAGTTGCACCTACTCTGTGGCCCAAGGAGGATGGTGAGTGAAGGGATAAGAAAAGAAAGCATTTTTGACTTACAAATAACCACTGAAGTCCGGGGATATGTGATTACTAAGATGACATGGACCTGTTGCATTAGTTTTGAAAGACTTTTGATAGGTTTCCAGTATCTGCCCTTTCAGAATATCCTTTTGTTGCCAGCCCATTCCCTGAGGTCCTCATATAGGTGCAACATATAATAACAGCTGGCATAGCATGCTAGGTAAAGACAATAGAAAAGTCCCAGGATTTTCTTCATTTGGACTAAATCAAATGATGATCTTATTCAGTTCCAAAGAGGATAGCTTGCTTGAGGAGATCCATCAAGTACAACCAGAGTTAGTAGCACATTTTTCTCACATCTGAAAGCTGAGTCACAAGCTCTCTGCTCTGTGATTTCATGTGGTGGAAATTTTTCACTGTATTTTTTCAGACTGTGGATATTTTCCATTTGATTGTGTATGGAAAATACAAAAGATGTCCCTCATCCTTCCTGAGAGTCATGTTAAAATTTACTTTATTTGCCTCATTTTTCAAACTTAGTGCAACAGATGTGATTCTGAGACCCAGTGGTTTATGTTTTACGGTTTGTAGGACTGAATCCACACGTTTTATAACTGTGTGTTAACCTTGATTTGTTTCCACTGATTTTATTCTTCTTTTCCTCCGTCTCCCCTTAGTGTAATGGTGGTTTCCTTGGAGAAGGGATTGGGCTGTGTTTTCCAGTGACAGATGAGCAGCACCAAAGTCTGCATGTGAGGAACTCCGTGAACAGTAAATGAGTCATTACCCACTCTCAGTTTCATTTCACCACAATCCAACTGGAGTGTTAGCAAATTATGATCTAACCAATTACAGGCAGACACGTGTGTTTAAATAATTGGGTCAGCATTTCCAGTAGCTCTCACAAGTGCACTGATAAGAAACTGCAAAGTGGATGCTGGTGGACAGAAGAAGGGGAACTCAAAACTTTTCAGTTAAATAATCATTATTCCTACAGACCAAAAGAAAGGTTTTTATAGTACCACAGAACTGCAGCATAAATTTATGACCCGACCATCAGGGTCATATTTTTCCATTTGTGATAATTCGCATCACAAACCAAATGTTTGGATGCTTCCATTTATTTGATATGAGACTTACTAACTTCTTGCGTCATTGAAATAATACCTGATAATATCAGAGAGTCTTCAATATGAATTTTATAAAAACTAAATTCAAACCTAGTTATGACAATAACCACAGATGTTATAAAATAGCAAATTGGGAAAGTGTATATGTGTACTTCATCTTTCAAAAATTTCAAGTAGAATAACATAAAAATTCCATAGTTTTTCTCTTTTTGAGTATTTCTTATATATTAATGACTGGGTCTTCTGTGAATTTAATTTCTCTTTCTGCCTGCGCCTTTGTAAACACAATGTATGGAAAGCACCACAACACTGATGTTATTTACTTCCCTTTCAGTCATACCTTGGTACTTCATGACTTTAAACTCATCAAGTGTGCTACTGACACATCTTGACAGAAAATTTTATCCCAGTATTCATCTTTGGCACTTCACAAGCAAGATGGAACACATTTATGTTGATTGTCTTTTAATTTGCTACTCTTTTCCAACCAAAACAATCTAAGACTTGTTATTTTTGGTGCAGATCTTGTCTCCTACAGTCAATTAACAATAAATATCAAAGTACTACTGTATTTTGTATTTTCATTACTGTCCTCTTTTCTTTATTCTTTAAAATCTCTGTCTCTGCTCTGTACTTAATCACAACAAACTGTTCTTCTAAATAAGAGCTTCTCTTTTGTGGAACCAGGGTATGAACACTTCATTGGCCAGGCAGCTATAGTAGCACTGAGCTACATACTTGGCCTGGTAAGTAGATATTAACAAAGCAATCAGTACTCTCTCTCATATTATATTCCATATGTATGTTTGATGAATAGATGAATGAGTAAATAAAGTTCTTACTCTGTTAGGCAAATATAAATTTCACTACTAGAAGCAGATAAGTGAGAGGAAAGGAAAGCCAGGAGTGATTTAAAGAATCACTATTTGCAATTCCTTTTCATATGGGGATATGTCTCCTATTTGTATCAACTTTAATATGAAAGAATTTTCTAAGTGATTTAGTATTTGACATTTCTATGGTATCATTAGAAATATTCATAATTAGGCTCATCTTGAAATATAATTAGAATATTGCATATATTTCTCCTATGTGAGAAAAAAATGAAAGAATTTATTGATATAAATAATGACTGGTGGGATTCTGCTATGACTGTTCAGTTTTCCAGCTTTTCAGATGTGGACTTCATATCCTGTGTAGATTTATCAAGCACAATAGCATTCTAAATGAGAATTAACTCATATCATATATTGATACAAATTCTCAATACTGAATGTAATCATGATGTGTATAGAAAATGCACCAGTAAAGAATACAATTAAAAATCAATTTCAAGAAGCAAAACCTTTTACTTTTAAACAAAGTTTAATTACACCTATTTAAACATGTATTCAATTTATTATAAGATATTGAATGGCTTAAAATGAATTGGGCAAGGATACATTTATATTGCTGAAAGAAAGAATACTCAAATAAGATAGCTAAACTATGCACAATACGATTACTGTCAGAAATAGTCTTCACCTGTTCTGAACAATGTCAACATACAACATCATTTCTATTGCTCTAAAAGCTAATATATCCTAGTAGATCTCTAAAATACCCAAACCAATAAGCAATAGCAAGATAAATGAGACACAGACTCTGAAGGAATTTGTTAATACTTGGGTGGACTGTCTAGTCCATTTCCAGCACATCCGCAGAAGAATATATGATTATTACTTGTGCTCATAGCCAAAGATTTTGTATGTGTTAGAATACACATGCATTTTCTGTCCTGTACTAATATCATCTACAGTCTACATCTATACCTCCCTGAATGTGCCCAATCTTTTCTGACTAATATAATCTAGAATTTATAAATACTTTGCTATATTGTGCACATTTCTGTTGCTCCTTTGAAGCTGATTCACAAGACTCTTGAACTGTTCTTGTATCCTCCATCATAGTGGGGCAGACCCCTTCCGCAAAAGAAATGAGGATGTAATTTCTCAGCTCAGTCTTTCCTCAGTCAGGAGCCAAGATACCTCTTGATTTCTTACCACAGAAGGCTTATTTGCCTTTGGCTGCCCCAGTTCTTTATTATTTCATTCTAAGGAAATGGTATACCAGCTGCTACATAAGTTTAGTTCTTAACTAGAGTTTTGAATCCCACAGATATCTAAAAACATTCCTATTCCTGGCTAATGTCCCTCTCTTGTGAGTCTTCTTCCTCTCCTGACTAAGCTAAACTAATTTCTCAGCTCAGTTTTGGAAAATATTTTTAGCCTTTATCAGCTATCTTTTTCTTGTACGTCTTTGCTCTAGTATAGCTTTGCACTATGATACTCTTTCTTATCAGTCTGACCTTCCTTCCCTCTGCCATCATCTCAATTTATTCCTATCTGCCCATGATTTTAAGGAATTGAGCAACTTATAGAAATGAAGTCCCAGCTAGATGCCTTAGAAATTCAAAGAAAAGAATGAATAGGAGAAACAGAAAAGATGGTATGATACTATGGATTCCTGTAATACTTGAGATAGTAAATATCAAAGAAAAAGAAGAAATGCACTTTACATGTAAAAATTCCATATAAAGTTCCCTACTTACTTTCTCTGTTAGAAAGGACTAGCAGAGCTGGATTTAATTTGTTTTGTTTTTCTTGATACTGACAAAGGCTCAAACCCACCTATTTACCTTATATCAGGAAAGACCAACAGGTCTCCATTAGTCATTATGTCATTTTTCTCAAAAAACCAAATCTTTGCTTTGATATAGATAGATAGGCATTCAATAAGCCTCAAAACTCCCAAGAAACCAATATTTCTATAATCAATATTATGTGTAACAAAGTAAAAATATATTGTATTCAGCAATGCATAATTTACCCAATCATGTCTAAGTCCACAAATAGAACATGGAACCACTTACTTCTCTGTTGTTCAGTGCTTTATAATTTCCTTTTTATTTCTCAAGCTCCCATGTCACATTCTCTTATACTTCCCTTGACCAAAGGAAATTTCACATAGAATACAATTCACAAGTATTCATTCCTAAGAGAGACCTTAGAAAAGATAGTATCATTTTTTGAGCAAGAGGAAGCTGAAATGGGATGGAAATGTTACTTAACAAAATTAAAGCGGTTTGTATTGAGCAAAGCCAAGGTTGTTACTATTTCCTCCTGTCTAAAGAAGCTTTACTTTTATGATTATCTTTACACAACTTATTATGACATTAGAAATCAAAAAACAGTCATGAACTGGGCATTTGCATCTTCAGTCCCAGGGTTCTATCTGCCTTTTCCTGGCTGTCATGTTGGTAAACTTCTAGTAAATGAAACCTAATTTTCACTTTCTTATACCCACTCTGACCTGAAAAAGATTGACTATATTTTACTATCTACTGCTGAAAAATTAAATGCCATTTTTATGACTGTTTTGAAACTAAAAGAGTCAGCTATAATTTCAAAAACTTAATGTATTGATTACATTTTTTACAGGTTCCAACTATTGTAGATGATTCGAGAGTGCTTTGTTTACTATATTCTATACATAGATTGGTGTTTACTCTTTTGGAGGATGCTTTATGTTTATGAATAAAAAAGCATGTATTTTATAAATAAAGAAAAATCTGTCCAAAATTTTGTATCTTTGGATATAAACTTACATTTATCATATTATCATTGCTGTATATTAAAGTATCTTATAGATACATAAATTGAAGAATATAAGAAAAATAAATTTATATCTCCTTGTATATTTAAAATATTTGGATTATGAATGATTTCTAATTCATTGTTATAAGTTCACCAGTTATTTGCATAATAAACTAAAATTTTCCTGAAAATAAACCAAAGTATTTATTTTCAAAGATGCATAAATTTACAAGTCTTCAAATTAAGTTTTATAATGTTCTTTGGTTGATTTAAAGATGACTTATCTTTAGAAATCTATCTCTGGGTTTTTTATTTTGTAGTAAAGATAAAAGAAATGTCTTTTATAGAATCTATTTGTCTCTGCATCTGTAAGTAAGCGAAGGTCTGTGCTTAATACTAAGCTCAGTACAATTGGTGGTGCCTTCATTTTAGAATCCACTCTCTGTTTGTGCCCCAGGTATACAGTAGGTGGTTAATTTAATAAATCTTATTTAGGGGATTCTAATGGTGGAAATTCTAAAGAACTCAGTTGATTAAAGAAAGCATGAATTTTTGGAAATAAGATAACATGCATCCTAATATTTGAAAGTACAGTCTGCCATTAAATCTAAGAAGAAAAATTTCCATCCATGGATCATGAAATGGTTGACCTGAAATAAAATAGGCACAGCCTTGATTCTGAAATTAGAAACTGTGGTCAACATCTTTTGACATCATTTGTTTGTTGTTGTTTAAACAAAAGAGAAAATTAAAACATTGGATTCTGTGATGAGTAATCACTCTGTATTATATGTAAAAACAACAAAACAAGCCATTGACATATAGCAGCATTGCACCATTCTCAGGCAATAGCTAGGTAGGCAACTGAAATATTTTCAAGCAAATAATGAATAATAATAACAGACCTATTTGATTTATACATACTTGATATTTGTTTATTTCTTTGTTATCAGTGTTTTTGAAGTGGGGTAATATGGGGGATTTTTCCATTACTTCCAAATAACTATTGTGTTAATATATTTAATATACACTTAAAATAGCTACAGTATTTCATTCAAGGAAAAATGTTAAATTTAAATTATATTTTAATTATGATATTAATTCTGAATCAAGTATTTTTTTGCAACAGGATCTTTTTATAGTTCAGTATGGCCCTGAGCTTACTGTATAGCCCAGGTAAACCTCAAACTCACAGGAATCCACCTGCCTCTGCCTCCTGAGTGCTGGGATTATAGGCAGAAACTACCACTCCTGGCATTGTGGTGTATGGTACTGTGGTGTATTGCTGTTGGGCATGATTCACCATGCCTTGCACTGTGGTAAGTGGTTACTAGGGATTGATCTCAGGACCTTAGGTTTGTAAGGTAGATGATGAAACCACTGATCTAAATCCTGGCACCAGGATAAAGTAAATTTTAAAGAGATACATTTACTCATTTTACATTAATTATGACCAAAATTTGCCATTTAGGATCTAAATAAGGTTAGTTTAAAAGGTGACAAAAATAGAGAACTATTTCACTTTCTTTAATAAAATATGAGCTAATTATGCTATATAATTTTAATATTTTGAAATAATTTTTAAAGTGTGGACAAAGGACTATTTATGTTTATAGTGTTTTTTTCTTTATGATTCCTAATTATCATTATATTGCTAATTTAGAGTTATTTTAGACTATTCTCTGACACAATGTATCAGAAACAATTTATAATGATTTCTAAATCTACAGTAATTTTCACATTTTAAAAATGAATAAGGTCTTTAAGTTTATGGGACCTGATATTTTAAGACCTGGAAGTAGAAATGTAATTGTGTTAAAAATACCTATGTAGATTAATTCTTTTAACTCTAACCACAAACAGTGGGATTTGGCTGTTTGGTCTTTAACACTGTTGAAATACTGAACACTGAAGAATATTTAATAAGTGAACGCAGAGTTTAGGAGAAGAGGTGAAGGCCTCTGCGCCATCATCTCAATCTCTAGGGTCATGACAGATCTGGAATTGGCGTGGGCACTTGCTGAATGGACAGATGGGTGGCCCTCACACACTAAAGTATTATTGCATGTATTGTTACAATACATGGGAAAGTGTTACTCTCACAGTTATATCCATTTGGGGATAAATATATGCAGAGTGATAACTATATATCAGCTGTTTGTTAAATTCAAAAGAATCAAATATTCCAGATCTGAGATCATAGCAAAAATTATTTTTGCTACAACTGACTAGAAATATTTCTCATAATTATGAAAGATCTATTTAAATAAATATTAAATTTACTAATATGAAATCTTAAGGGAGAGTGAAAACATTGTGTTCTTCCCTGTGTGTGTGTGTGTATGTGTGTGTGTGTGTGTGTGTGTGTGTGTGTGTGTAACAGGGAGAGCGAGCGAGAGAGAGAGAGAGAGAGAGAGAGAGAGAGAGGACTCTTCCTTGCAGAATGACACAATCTGTAGAACCTAAAAGGATGAATTGTAGTCGCCTGTCTAAAAAGTAAGGGCATGTGCTTCTGTCCAGATCCACTGAGATGAGGAACATGCTGCCATATTGTTAATTTCCAGTTTTCCATTCTTCTTCATCAGGAACTCTCTGCATCCTGACACACATATGAAGTTTTCTACTTATTTCTTTCTTATTTTCTTATAAGAAAGAAATAAGAAAATAATTTTCTTATTTTTTCATGACATACTGGATGTGCAGCAAAGTAACTTATCCTTCTGTTCACTGTGTTTTCACAGCGATGTATTGAGGGGCTGCAGGGTTTGGCCTGGGAGGAGATGACTTTTCTGTGGAACACAAATGGTCTATAGTGAGAAGGAAATGCTACTGTTGAAGAAAACATGTGCAAACAATATTTTCCACAAATAAATTGTTAAAAATAACACATTTTTCCCTTTCAAGTTCATCAAAAATAAAAGACATAAAGTCCTAGTATCAAGTTCGGAGTATGAAATAAAATTGACATGTTCCTTACCTTCTATAAATGCAACAGTTTTTCATAATCTCCTAAAGGGTAACAGTTTTAAAGACATAATTGCATAGAAGGGAGACCAATTATGGCATTGTCTTGTCATCTGTTAGGGGGGCAGCTTCCCTCATACTAAAAAGGTTAGATTTAAATGTCACATATATTAAATGCTAGAAATACTCAGAACAATGGACAGGTTGAAGGAAAATATGAATAGAAATGATGGCAATTAGTCGGTCTTAGAAAGAAAAGATTAAGACTCTACAAAAGCAACAGGAGCATCTCAGATGACTTCATCGTATCTGTTGGGCCTTCAATGGACACAAGAGAAAGCAAAGAAACTCACACGACTTCTGCTTCAATAGTTCCAGGTTATTGCCCTTGCCTGACTGGTCCTTTCCTGAGAAAAATTGCTCTGGTTCTTTGTTCTGCATAATTATAATAAAGATTTAGATTAATTAAGATTGAACGCTTAGATTTCTGTATAACTTTATGTAATTTAATTCCTGTTTCTGGAAGCAAAAATTCTTTTTTTGATGTATATTTTTAAGCCTATTTTTCACCTTCAGTTAACTCAATTTTTCAAACCGCTTTCCTAAACTTACAAACTCCAGATCAAAACATTTACTCTTGTGATTTGAACGATGTATGTATGTTGCTGTAAATTGCTAAACAGCATAGTCTGATTTCTAGATGCAATTTAAAAACAAAAAAGATTTTCCCATTGTTGCTCTGATAAAAATTATTTTTATAATTCTAGCATTGGTGCTGAAATTTTCAGTTAAAGTACTCTATGTATCTATCATCTTATTGAGACCAAAATCAGAAATCACCATTTTTTATTAAAGCCTTTTTTAATAAAAAGCAGTTGATCCTATTCATTACTTATCATCCAGATAGTCCTTCACATTTATTTTAAATATTTGAAGAAATAATTGCTGACTCCTGGGTGCAAAAAAAAAAAAAAAGAATAGAGATCTGTTACATCTCTAATATATTCTGATTTTTCTTCCTCTATAATTTACAACTAACTTAAGTAATCAGTAATATGTTTTTGCTCTCCTGTCAGTTAAGTTTGGATTTCAAAATACATTTAAACTTCTTTTTTAGCTTTTTAGGCAAATTTTGATAGTTTAAATTTCTTTTATAAAAATGAAAATATTTACATTATCACAGTTCCTACAATGGCTCCCTTCTCTTACTTTTCTTTTTCACTTGGAATTCTGCCATCTCATATGTTGGGTGGGTCAATCCATGACCCCACTTACTCATTGCTACACTTCTTATTGAAAAATTCAAGAAATGGGTGGGGAGAGAGGAAGTGCCAGCCTCAGTGACTCTTCCCTCACTGTCTCCAGGGAGCATAGCACAAGTGGCACCATCTTTCTGAGCTGTTCAATTTGCAGGGGCCATGCCTTTCATTTCTGGCAAAAAAGATATAAACAAAAATTATGCTCCTAACTTCTAAGTTGGTCCTAGACTCTGTGCTTGCATGCTGATGATGAATTGGTTGAATATGGAAGATTTTGATGACCTTGGGGACAAAGGAGCAAAACATGAAAGTTACTTCACTTCTAGTATTATGTTGGAACAAGGAAAATTTTTCTTTTAATATGTAAACAATTAGTACCTTTCTTGACCATCCACACAAAAAGAACTTAATCTACCCTAATCAATTCAAAACTCCTTTTTCTTTTGAATTTTATTTCTCTTTTTTAAAAATTGTCTTCTACTGATATTGGTACTGTCCTCTAAGACCATATATAGAATATTAACATATTTTAATTACTTTTCAAATTTCTCACCATAAATGCCACTAGTCCAGTGCATTTTACTATCAAGTACTTTAATATCTCCATAACATTTTTAGTATTATACTAAAATGAACATTGTTCATTGAGTGGGTCAGTACCATGGAAATTGTTCATTTTAGTTTTGGAGAGAAGGCTCTTTGCCATGTGATTTAGAAATTTTGATATTTCTTCTGCTAAAATTGTTTTCTTATCAGTTATTTAAATTTTTCTTTAGAGAAGGGCTGCTGTAACAAATTCCTTTAGATTGTTTTTGTGTAGACCTGTGTCTGTGCATGATTTTGTCTGAAAATGACTAGATTTTCCGAGTGCTGTAAAAAGTTTCCTAGACAGAGAATTCCTGAGTAGTATTTATCTTTTGTCATCCACAGATTTTAGTCCTACCTTTATGAATATTATGGTCTTGACTCCTCCTTACCTGTTTTCTGACTTTTGCAATTACAAATTTTCACATTTCTGCTGCTTCATTCTACTAGCAAATGCTCCTGAGCAGAAGTGACCTCGTTCACTTCCTGAGCACTGAGCTTTTTTTTCTTTCCTTTAACTATCATTTTGTCCTCATCTTACCAGATCTTTGATGTCCAGAAGAAGATTCACTTTGTATATATATTTCCTGTTTTAAAATCTCTTATGCAGGATGGTTAGTTTGAATCATTGTTCCTTCGCTCTCAGAATGAGCTCTGTGAAAATATCCTCTCTATTTTTCCCTTCACTTTCTGGACCCCTCACTTAAGAGACACAAGAGCTTTCATTTTCATAGTAGAATATAGAGCTAATTTTCTGGAACTATATTTTATTTCAGTGTACTTTCCCTGAGTATGTGGGTAAACTGTCACTGTAAATTGTATTCTTCTACTTTAAAAACTAGCCATTTAACTCTCAAATAAATATAGTTTTTAAAAAGGTTCTTGATCTCTTACTAAGAACCCTTAGTATTATTTATGATTGTAGTTATTTTACAAATTTCCCTGGCTTGTATGAAATGTTTACTTGCATTCAGTCTTTGATCAACGTCCTGTTTTTCTAGTTACACCTGCATCTGATGTATCTTGCTTGTTTCTAACGTTTTGTTCCTCTCATTCTGGTTTCTTATAATATTTTGAGGTACTTTTTGTATTTAAGAATATGCAGTTGAGAAACAACGTGATGAGTTCTGATTTGACTTTATGGTCAAAAGGGTTTTATGTAAGGTAAATAAGAAAAGGAGAGTGTGGCTGCCATTCTGAGGGCTCCATCCCATGGATGAACACCAATCTGTGAAAGGTCTTAGACAGCACATTACTAATTTTTCGTTAGTATTGACCATTGAGATATAATGAAGGACCAAGAAAAAGCATGTAAGGAATTAAATCCCCTTAGCAATACTAGAAAATATCAGAAAAAGTTTTGAAAGAAATTAGAATTGCCAGAGAAAGATTTCAATGAAAGATTTATAGTATAGGAATGTACTATAGCTGCTGGTGTTTAACAAGACAAGACTGATAGAGCAACATGAAATATTAATGATGGGATAGGATCTTCCAGAATGCTGGCTCATTTTTTTGCACAATTTACCTTTCATATGAGAGATGTTCCTCCTTGATCGAAGCAGAAAGGTTATAATTTGACAAACCACCATATTTTAGGTTAGACGCACCTAATTGTTAAAAAAAAAAAAAGTTCTTCCCAGTAAAGAAAATGTACCAAGTTGATGATATAAATGTATTCTGTCATGTATTATGCCTGTCTGGAAAGCATTTCATTTCATCCTCTGTAATCATCAGCATATGTTTATAATTGATGGTTCAGGGATAAGTGAAAGTGGTAGTTTGCATTTAGTTTACTTGAGAATCAGGTGGGTTGGTAAATGTATGGGTACGTAAACAAAGCTTTAGCCAAAATGATTAGCACCCAATAAAAAATAGGAGAAATCTGTTTCTAAGAAGTTTTAGAATAACATAAAAGTAAGGTAAATGGAACCATTGGTCAACTCATTACACTGAAAGTAATGAACTATCAGAATGGGATGTATACTGTAGTGGCTTAATAAATATTTTCCAAATATTTCTATTACACCATCATTAACCATCTAACCTTATCTAAACCATGATAGGATTATTTTCAGCAAATCTTAGATGACATAATTCTTCATTTTAGATTTGATCAAAAGTTCTATCTTTGTATTTCTTTTTACATACTAATGGGATATATTCTTTATTTATGTTAAAAGTAAGACTTAAGACATTTTTAAATTTTTATTTTTATCAGTAGATATTGGTGGTACATAAGGATGGCGTCCATCTTGGAGAGCTGATCTATGGACATGCATACCTTAATGCTCTTTTCATACCCTTCTCCTCCTATCTTTCACTTATCTTTTTCCCATGTACAAAAATCTATCTCTTTGTATTACACTATCTGTTATGTATTTTTTTTCTTTAATTACTTTGGCTCTGATGTCATCTTTACATTAAATGATCACAGTATAACAGGTGGAAAAAATAAAATATGAGTATTTCATGAAAATAATTGTAAAAAACACCGGAGTATTGAATTTAAGCAAATCTCTGAGAAAAGAGATAATTAAAAGGGCTTATATCTTGTTTATACACACTCAACCAACATATGAGTTTATTTGAAAAGCATTACTACTATACTCTTTTCTATTAGCCACTAGAGTTCACAAAGTCTTCCACAATACACATTTTTGAATCATTAATTTAATAATGATGGAAATGCCTTGTTAAAAGGCTTTAAAAAAAACAGATAATCAAATAAGAATGGAAATAGAGCTTTTTTGACTGGAAATAGGATGAAGATTGGAGGTAGCGGAGAAAACCGAAGGGAAAGGGAACAAAAGGGAATTTAGAAGTGTTACATTCACGTCCAAACTGTCCCTCACAAGCATAGTCATGACACACTCCAAAATGTACGAATAAAAATACATTAACGAAATGATTCAAAAATAAGAAAGTAGGAACTCCACTTGCAATCAAGATAGAATAAAAGTAATCATACTTAAATTTCTCCTTGAAAGAAAAGCAGAAATGATAATTATTTTTTTAAAGTAATGGCTTTTTAAATATTTCAACCTCAGGCAACACAGGACAGTAATCCCAGAAAAATGGGGAAAATAAATGACATGTACACTAAAACCACAAATGTTTTCACGCCATAGTGCAAGAAGGAGAAACATATGTGAACATCAGTAACCTCTTCTGATTTAAGTACATAGATACAAGAGACTGGGGAGACAAATGTGCCTACAATTTTGAAAGAAGTTGGGCAATTTTGATGATATAGAGAAGTTATGCCTAAAGAAAGACAAAAAATAAAAACAATAATTTATAAAATTATGGCAAAAACATCATAAAGATATGGGCTGAATTCAAGTTCTCCAATTTGTATGCAAGTGATATTGTCAACAAAGACAAACCATTTCCTTGATCCCAAAGGCAGAGAAAGACCAAACCAAAAAAGAGAATTATAGACCAATCTCTCTCATGAAAATAGGTGCAAAAATCCTAAATAAAATATTGGCAAGCTGAATTCTGAGGATTACCAAAAAGATAATACACTGTGACCAAGTTGGATTCATCCCTAAAATGCAAGGATGGCTCAATATACATAAATTAATAAATGTAGTACACTATATAACAGAGTCAAGGACAAAATCTATATTACCATATCAATAGATCCAGAAACAGTTCAATAAAACCCAACATTCATTCATGATAGAAACACTACAAAAAAATTAAATAGTTAGGTCTTTATCTCAACCTGAAAAAAAGCTATTTATGAAAAGCCAATAGCAAGCCTTATATAAAATTGTGAAAAACTGAAACCTTTCATGCTAACATCAGGAACAAGACAAGAATGCCCACTATCACCACTTCTGTTCAGTATAGATCTAGAAATATTAGCCACAACAACTAGACAGGAGGAAAAAAAAAAGGAATACAGGTAGAAAAGCAATATGTTAAACTGTCATTATTTGCTGATAACATGATACTCCATACAGAAGATCCTAAAATCTCAGCCAAAGATTACTGCACTTAATTACCAGATTTAGTAGTGTGGCTGGATACAAGATCAACACTAAGAAATCAATAGATTTTGCATACATGAACAGACATACCAAGAGATAACTTGGGGAATTATTTCACAATAACTTTCAAAAAATGAAATATCTAGGAATTAATCTGACAAATTAAATGAAAGAACTCCACTCTGAAAATGAAAATACTCTGAAAAGGGAAATATAAGAGGCTATCAGAAAATGTCAAGATATCTTTTGTTCTGGGAGTGAAGAAGCAATATTGTCAAAATGGTCATGCTCCCAAAACTACCATACAGATTAAATAAAATCGTGATTGAAATCCCAGCAGAATACTTCACAAAACCAGAATAAATAATCCAAAAATTCATCTGGAACCACAAAAGATCTTGAAAACCAAAAGCGATTCTAGGCTACGAGGACATGGTAAGGGAAATCACAGTTTCTAACTTGAAACTATAATGCAAAGTCATTGTGATAAAAACAGCATGGTATTCATGAAGAAACAGACCTAGGGATCAATGGAACAGACTAGAAGATGCAAAAACAACCCCAGAAGTAATAAGCCACCTATAATAAGTCCTAGATATAATGAGGCATCTAATGGAGCCAGTCACACTCAATGGAGCCTCTTTCAATAAAGGGTGCTGGCAAGAGTGAGTTTCAACCTGCCAAAGATTATAGATCTGTCCTTCACCATGAACTAAACTAAAATCAAAGTGGATTAAAGAACTAAATATTAAACCAGAAACACTGAACTTGATGGAAAACAGTTTAAACAGAACTTTTGGAGACACCTGCTTATGGAAAGACTTAATGAACAAAACTGCAGCAGCACAAGAACTAGCAGAGGAATCAAAAACTAAGATCTTATTTAAAAGTTTCTGTGTTGAGATTGTAACAAAAAAGTAAGGAAACAAATTTTATGTATATGGGGGGGTGGTAGGGTGGGTGAGGCTATGGGAAAAAATGAGAATTAAGTTGTGTCTTATACTGGTACAAATCCCCATTATGGAGTGCAATCATGATGTGTATATTTAATGTACCAATAAATATTAAAAAAAAAAAAAAGCTTCTGGGGCCAGGGAGTTAGCTCAGTGGTTCTGATGTCTGCCTTGCAAGTGCAAGGTCCTGGATTCAGATTCAAT
This sequence comes from Petromus typicus, assembly GCA_004026965.1. Lineage (NCBI taxonomy): Eukaryota > Metazoa > Chordata > Mammalia > Rodentia > Petromuridae > Petromus > Petromus typicus. Next base: position 19,031 of record PVIR01017313.1, read on the forward strand.
CCTCAGTAACCACATACAATGCCGGGTGTGGTGACTTACACACACCAGCAATCAGTACCACAGACCACAATGCTGGGTATGGTGGTTCATGCCTATAATCCCAACACTCAGGAGGCAAAGAAAGGAGAATTTCTGAGTTCAAGGCTGAGTTCAGGACTACTTAAACTGTAAAGTGAGACCTTATTTTTTTATTTAAAAAAAAGCTTGAGCACAGCAAAGCTTCACACCAACAGAGTGAAAAGACAACTGATATTTTGGGGGAAAAAATTTATGAGCTGTTCTTCAGACAAAGGACTACTACAAAGAATATTTTAAGAACTTAAAAAAGACAGTCATCCCCCCCCCCATTTAAGGACCCAGTTCAAAAGTAGGTATCTGAAATGAACAGACATTCCTCAGATGAAGAGATAAAAGCAGCAAATACACATATGAAAAAATGTTCAATATCATTGATCATTTGAGAGTTCCAGATGAAAACAACACTGGTATTTCATCTCACTTCACAAAAATGGCTACTATCATGAAATCAACCAACAACCAATGCTGGCTGTATGAAGAAAGGAACCCTTCTTCCCTGAGGTGAGAATGTTGACTGGTACAACCACTGTAGAGATTAGTGTGAACACTCCTTAAAATACTAGAATTCAGGATCCCATTTTATCCTGCTATTCACCTGCTAGGAATATACACAAAATAATTAAAATAACCATACCACAATGACATATGTGCCCCCATGTTTGTAGTAGCTCAGTTTGTAGCTGCTAAATTTTGGAATCAGCCCAAATGTCCAACAACTGGAGATTAGATGAAGACATGTTTTTTAAAAATAAATAAATTGTAGTATTACTGAGCCATAAAGAATAACTGTGGGGAAAAATGTAGCAATTGAGCAATTTCCTGGGACAACCAATTAAGCAGAACTTCTGCAGAGCTCATTATGCAGAATTCCTGAGTCTTCCTATCATTAGGACATTCCCCCAGGCTTTGATAATTTGATTCCACAATAAAAGGGCTGTTGGAAGACAGCTCAGGGCTTCCGTCCTCTGAGGCTGTTCTCCTTGCTGGAACTCATCCCTGAATGCCTCTGTTTCCTTCCACAACCCCTGAGATTACATCAGATTTACACCCACAAGTGCCCCCCAGAAGAGGGGCTCAAAGGATTGAGAGGACTGGATGGTTGTAGCAGGTTATGGGTAAATTTTCTATCTCTGGTAAAACAGTATGCTCAACTTCTGCTACAAGGCAGATGAGAAAGTTGCATCATAAGGTTGAGCTACCACAAAGACAAAAGACATTGTCATTTCCTGTGGAAAATAGGGAACCCTCAGCTGCTTTAAAGAGGGCTGGGAAGCAGCAGAAGTACAGAGACAAAAAAAACAAACTCATTCCTTGTGGAAAATAGGGAACCCTCAGCGCCTGCACTAGAGATGGCTGGGGAAGCAGTAGGGGGTGTTACTCTATGGGATCCCCTGACAAATTATGTTTCTCCCTTAAGTATGTTTCCAGTTACAAACCAGCAAATGCCTCTGAATCAGCAATATCCCAATGGGTATAGTCAGCTGAATTGGACTCCTCCAGAATATAAAGACATAAAAACTTTTAAAGAAGCAGTGGTTTCATATGGAATGCATTTTCCTTATGTTTGACAAATCATCAGTAATTGGCTAATACCTATAAAATAATTCCCAGGGACTGGAAAGATTTAGTTACTCCTGTTCTTGAGGCAGGACCTCAATTACAATGGCTTTCTTGGTGGAGAGAGGAAGCCTCCAACATGGAGCAAAATAACAGACAAAGAAATATTGCCATAACTCAAGAAATGTTGCTAGGAGAAGGACCATATGCTGAGTTACAGCAACAGGTACAGTATGACAATGCTACCATTGTAGTGTTGCCTTGCCACTCTCAGGGCTTGGGATAAGGTTGAAGAGCCAGGAAAAAATGCTACTGCTTGTACCAAAATTATGCAGAGTGCTGGAGAACCTTATACTGACTTTTTACAGAGGCTGACTACTGCTATTCATTGAACTGTTGCAGATCTAGCAGCACAAAAGGTTCTACCTGAATCCTTGGCTTTTGAAAATGCTAGTGCTGAAAGTCAGAGAGCTATACATCCTTTGAGGTTTCAAGGGGCACCTTTTGAGGACTGGATTAAAACCACTGTAGCCATAGGCTCTCTATCTTTCCAGGCTAATCTTATAGGGCAAGCTATTGCTCAGGGGTTACAAGGAAATAATAACAAATGTTACCAATGTGAAAAGACAGGACACATCAGAAAGGATTGTAGGCAACTTAAAAGTGAGGGACATAGAAGCTGAGGAGGTTAGGAAAAAAATCTGTGCCTCCTGGTTTGTGCCCTTGATATAAAAAAGGTCTCCATTGGGCAAATAAATGTCAGTCAACACGAGATATGCAAAATGATTTTCTCCCTTTGGGAAATGTGAAAATAGGCTTAGCTCATGGCCCTCAGACAAACAACACAAAGCCAGGTGTTTCCCAGCAATGGCTTGGCTCACCAGCAGATCAGTCTTGCCCAGAGCAGCCAACTGCCCAATTTCTCCATGTTGGAAATTTAATGCATGCTACTAAGGGAAGTGCAGCCCTAGATCTTCCAGTGCCTCATAATATTTTTCTATCTCCCCAAATTCCTTTATATCAAATTCACACTTGACTTCATGGTCCACTCTCTCTTGGGACTATGGGACTGTTATTGGGAAGAAATAGTCTCACTTTAAGTGATTTATGAGTACATCCTGGAATTGTTTATGGGGATCATAAAGAAGAAATTCAGATTCTTGCACAGGCAGAGAGAACTATACAAATAGAAGCAGCATAAAGAATTGCACAATTGCTTTTGTTACCATATGTTAAGGGGAAGGTTCATCCTGAGGTCAGAAAAAAAGGATTTGACCATATAGGCAAACAAGTTCTTTGACAAACTTCAATTAAGGAAGATCGCCCTAAGATGATTGTTATTTTAGATAATATATCTATTGAAGGTCTGGTGGACACTGGAGCAGATGTTTCTATTATTTCTACTGTTTCTTGGCCAAAATCTTGGCCTCTTAAGAGGATTCTAACTCAATTTACTGGACTTGGTACTCTTAATGATGTTTCTCAAAGTGTTAACATTTTGAAGTGTCAGGGGCCTGATGGACAGCAGGCCACTTTACAGCCTTATGTTGGCCTTATTGCCATGAATTTATCGGGAAAGAACTTGTTACAACAGTGGGGAGCACAAATGCATATTCCTACTTTGTCAGATAATGTTAAAAAATAATTTACAAATCTAATCAGAAGTGACATCAGGGTCTAGGTTATCCAAATTTATCATAGGGGCCACTGCTGTGCCAACTGCTCTCTCTTTAAAATACATTACTGATTCTCCTATTTGGATTGAACAGTGGCCCTTGACTAAGGAAAAACTATAGGCTTTGGAGACTTTAGTGGGAGAGCAGTTGATGGCAAATCATATAGAAGAATCTACTAGTTCTTTGAATTATCCTGTTTTAGTGATAAAGAAAAGGTCAGGGAAATAGAGAATGATAACTGATTTAAGGGCTATTACCAAGATCATTCAGCTTATGGGACCATTACAGCTTGGAATTCCTTTATCTTCTATGCTTCCAAAAGAATGGTTTTTGCTAGTCATAGATCTTAAAGACTGTTTCTTTACAATTCCATTACAACCTCTAGATCAGTAAAGGTTTGCTTTTGCTGTACCTATTTTCAATAATGCTAAACCTGTCAAGTATTATCAATGGAAAGTATTAACTCAAGGTATGATAAATAGGCCTACTCTGTCAGTATTTTGTTGCTTAGCTGTTACAACAGATCAGAATCCATTTTCCTGCTGCTATTATTTATCACTATGGGGATGATCTTGTGGCAATAGAAAGCCAAGAGCAATTAGTAGTAATTTGGACAGATATGAAAAATACTTTGGAATCCTGGGACCTGGAAATAACTCCTGAAAAAATTCATCAGGGCAATGTAGTTGATGGCTGGATATCTTTCTGATGAGCTATATAAAGTCCTTATCATTCAGTTCAAAAGGCTGAGTTATATGCTATTCTCATGGTTTTAGTAGATTTCTCTATTCCTCTAAACATCATTAAAGAGTCTCAGTATGCTGAAAGGGTTGTACAGTCTATTGAAACAACTTTTATTCCTGATGATGATTCGGCATTAAATATATTATTTCTTCAATTATGACAATTGGTTCATCAAAGATCATTTCCTTTGTATATTACTCACATTCATGCACATTCTCAGCTGCCTGTACTGTTAGTGGCTGGCAATGATGCTGTTGATAAACTCATTGGCAACATTGCTGCCACTACACGGTTCCACCAGACACATCATGCTAATAGTAAGAGCCTTAAACATCACTTTGCTATTACATGGCAACAGGCTAAGTATATTGCTAAAACATGTCCTTCCTATTCATTTTATTCTGCTCAGACTTTTGATGATGGTATTAATCCTTGTGGACTGAAAAGTAATGATTTGTGGCAAATGGATGTCATTCATATTCAGGAATTTGGAAAATTAAACTATATGCATCATACCATAGACACTTACTCAGGTTTTCAATGGACATCAGCTTTAAGTTCTGAGTGCGCAGATGCTGTTATATCTTATAGAATCTATGGCTGTTATGGGGAAACCACATCGGTTAAAAACTAACAATGCTGTTTCTTATACCTCCATTAAACTTCAATTATTTTGTAGCAACAGAATATTGAACTTATCACTGGCATATCTCATAATCCTGCTGGACAAGTAATTGTTGAACGAGCTACCATACTGTGAGAAATATTATTAAAACAAAAAGGGGAGTTGAGTATGAGGACTCCCAGGCAAAAACTTCATAACTGACACTTTAATTTCTTTTAAATCTCGACACTCATGTCATGTCAGCCGGTGATAGGCACTGGAGTGTACAGAAGGAGCAAAAGTTACAGCAGCCTATTTATTACAAAGATATCCTGATAAATGAATGGAAACCGGGAATTCTTCTCCAGTGGGGGTGAGGATACATTTACATTACCTTAGGTCATGAAAATTGTAGATCTCAGTGAAAAATCTCAAGGCCAAAGAAACTATGAACACCACTGAAGAAAACAGTTGGTCCCCAAATATGGGGACAGCTGAAAAAACTCACTAGTAAAACTAAATCAACAATAAAACTGATAACACCCATAACTCTATTTTTGGTGAGGTAAGTGGACAAAACTATACTTATTTGCCTTGTAATATTTCTAATTCTATTAATAGGGGAGTCATAATGGGAGACCCAAGTGTAACTGTAACAGTAAATGGGACTAGTTGGCTCCCTGGAACCTATAATATGAGAGGGACTCTTGGACCAGAGGAAGAGGAAGACATTGAAAATTGCACAGTGGAGGTTAATTCTTATTTATTTTGGTAAAGATGAGCATTGTTTTCAGGTAAATTCAGAAGTATGGTTGTCTAGGATTTCTTCTAATGCTACTTTTTCATTCTTTTAAATTATTTCTGCTTTAAACTTATGGGTTTGATGGAAAGTGTTACCAATCAGACATTTGTACCTCTACTCTACTTATTGCTAACAGCCTTTATTCATTGGAATACTGAAAACTCTACTTTTACTTGTATATCATGCACTATATATATCTGAATAAATGCAAGTATGACATTTGATTCAACTTTTGAAAGTTTATGTTTTCATAAAGTAAGGAACCAGCTGTAGTTACCAGTATACCTCTCAAAGAAATGGACTCAGTTCTTGTCTCCCTGTGATTTGGAGATCTGATAAAGAAATGATATAATTTTTTGGAGAAACAGGACTTGGGAAAATGTAAAGGACCTGTTTTGGCATGTGCCACATACGTTGCTGATAATATTACCTATAATCAGGGCAAGAGTTTAACATGCATTGTGCAAATTGTATTCTTATTGTCTGTCATTAACACCCATCCCCTCAGTTATGGTTCAGCAGAGGACAATGGGTCTCATTATCATGAATTGGCACAGGGGTCCTACACTCCTTATTCTTATAGCCACTGCAACTACAGCCGCTGTGGTTGTGTCTCAAACACGTCCAAAATGTGAATCACATAGATGGTTTTTCTATAAAAAGTCACCAAAACTTTCCTGTGCTTATAAAATCAGCACTGAGCTCTTTAATGAAGGTAGTCTCCAAGGTTTAAGAGTTACAGTTGTGAGCTCGCCCTTCAGAGCCTATGGTATAACCCTTTTTTGCAGAGGCTGGTAGTCAATGACAGGTAAGAGAGATGCAGGAGTTTACCAACCTGAGACAGAGCATGGGTGCATGGATACTCATGGCTTGATGATGGATAAGGAGTCACCTTGGCACCTCTCGCCTAAGACAGGCATGGTCATCTTGAGTTTAAAGAAGGGTAGAGCAGTAAGCTGACTTGTAACCTCCAGCAACAAGGCTGTGCGGGTATTTATTGTAGTCACTGACTGAGAAGTTAAAAGAACTAAAAGACTGGTCGGAGTCATCGTTGTGGTCACCATCACTGCTGCTACTACTGGACTTGCTCTGCATCAGTCTCTCCAGAATGCTGACTGAAACTGTTAATGACCTAGTTGAATTGAGACAGGCTGTTATAACTTTGGGAAGTTGATTAGACATTGTGAGGGAACAACTAAAGTTGAAAAATGATTGGAACTATATGGCCATATGTATCACAGCTGTACTTTATAATGTGACCTAGTATGATCAGGTTATATAAAAATAAAAGGGGGCTATGTAGGGGAAAAGGTAGCAATTCAGTAAATTCCTGGGTCAGCCAATTAAGTAGAATTTCTTCAGAGCTTATTATGTAGAACTCCTGAGTCTCCTTATCATCAGGACGTTCCCCAGGAACATTAATTAATTTGATTCCACAATAAAAGGGCTGTTAGAAAACAGTTGGAGCTTCAGTCCTCTGAGGCTGTTCTCCCTGCTGGAACTCATCCCTGAGTGCCTGTTTCCTTCCGGGACCCCGGACATTACATCAGATTTACACCGACAAATAATAAATTAGAGACGTTTATACTTAAATGGATACACCTTGAAGACATACTCATAATTCAAATAAATAGGCAGGATATTTAGATGACATATCAATTTTCTAGTATGAGAAACTGAAGCGCATTTGAGTTCCAGAATGTATGACAGGTATTGCAAAATAGGAAGAAAATGTTCCAAAGGAAAGGAGAAATATGGGGTAGAGGAAAGCAAGGAAGGGAAATAAAAACCTTTATGGTAAAAATAACTAAATGGTAACAAAGCTTAAGTATGTAGGGAAAACAAGGGAATTGGGGGAAAATGAGAACAAAGATATGTCATGTATACAAACAAATTCTCAGTGTTGAATATGATACTATATACCGAAAATGTACCGATAAACTCAACAACAGGAGAAACATGGTTATTTCAATGTTATGGGAGTTTCTCCTCAATAAGAAATTTTTACTAAAACCAGAGATAACACATTAGAAAAATGTAAATTTTAAGAAATAGTGCACATATTTTTGAAATATTATGAAAATCATAAACAGTCAGATGCAAAACAATAAATGAATCTCAAATAAAAACCTGTGGATCAACACAAAACAAATTGAAATCCATTAATACAACTTCCTGAAGCAGTTATTCTGGCTATTAACAAGTACAAAAAAGAAAAAAGGAAATAGAAAATCACTGTGTAATAATTTCATGTATTATATTATTTGTACTAAAACACATTATGGTATAATAGATAATTATACATATCCCAATGCATATTATGATATAATTATATGATTTTCTATTTATATTTCTTCTCTTTTGTTCATTTACTAATTGAAATTCTGCTAAAAAGCAAAAGCCTCCTTTTTCTATTTATTTATTCATTTATTTATTTATGTGGGTTTTTTTGTTTAGTTGTTTATATCACTTAGTACTGTTGATATTTATTTAAAATGTGGGCTGTAACACAATATTATTAGTCTTTAATTTTTGCATTAATGATTTCAACCATAGCTATAGAATATTCTTTCAAATTAATTTTTAATTGACTTTATTGATACATTTTATACATAAATTATGATCATACTCCACATTGAGAATTTGTACCTATACATAACACATCTTGATTCTCACTTTTCCCCATTCCCCTACCCTCCACCCCTATATAGAAAGTTTTGTTTTTATCATAAATTTTTTTTCTTTTCTTTCTTTACTTTCCCTTACACACCCTTTCCGTTTTGCTTTTGAACATTTTGCCAAAATGTATGATAGGTAGTACAAAATAGTAAATTAATGTTTGATATGTCTAATCCTTTCCACACTCGATTCTTTTTTTCATTTCTTTTCTCCTCTCTTCTCTGTTCTCCTCTCCTCTCCTATCCTTTCTTCTTTTAGTAATCACTTTCTTAATTTTTAATACTACACAATTATCTAGCAACATCTTATAATCTTCCTACCTATTATCAAAAGTTTATGGGAAAACATGATAATCAAGATATGCCACATCCAGGAACAAATTTATAAGGTTGAATGTGACAATAATGTATGTATAAAATGTACCAGTAAACAATAAATGAAAAAAATATTTAGCACATATTGAAAAATAAGCTTCTATGTGTTCATGTTGATGCCTCACACTCTCCCAGCATCTCCAGATGCACTGAACATTGTCCATTTTGACATTTAACCTCTACTGTTTTCTATAATTTCATTTATTTGTTCCAGCATAGTATGTGTACGCACAGCAGTTGCAAAATGCGATGTCTAACCCACATCCCCATACAGAGCAAATGTACTCAGTTCCTCCACAACAACCATCTCACGAGACAGTTTCAAACTCAACTACCCATTTATTTTAAAATTTGAATTATATTTTATTTTACATACAGTAAAATTCATACTTTGTGAAGTATGGTACATTTTATTTTGACTAATACATGTATCTATTACTGTGGAAAGTACAACATGAAGAACGGTTCTATCACAAGAAATGCTGAGTAGAGTCTACAACTTAAACACTTACATGTATATAAGATTTTGCATAAGTTTAAAGTGGTAAAATTTAAAGCTAAATTAAAGGAAACAAACAAAATGAAATGATTACAAATGAGTTAATAAATAGAAAAAAAGGAAAAGTGAACATTCAAAGTAATCACACAAAAAGTTAGTCTTAATGGCACTCATACACACAAAATTATTATGAAGACAAAAGAGAACTGGGAAAACAAGAGTTTCTACAAAGCATACTGGCATTAAATTATAACTAAAGAATATATTGCATAATTGCATTCCATTAAATGTAGCAACTCAAATAAAATAGGAAAATTCTTTGAAAGGCAAAAATTGTTGAGATTAAGACCCTGGAAATCTAAACTGTCTTTTTCAATCAGTGGATTTGAATTCAGAATCACAAAGCTGCCCACAGCTAAGGTCCCTGCATCAGAAGTTTTTAAGCATTTTAGGTAAAAAGTAATATCAGTCCTACCCATATTCATTCAAAAAATGAAGAGTGAGTATTTCTATCTCACTGTTGAAGGCAATCTTACCATAATAAAACCAAAGACAACCTAAAAACTATGAACAAAAGAAAATCCCTCATAAATATAGCTATAAAAATTCCTAATAATAAATTGCCATAACAGTGTAGCAATATACAAAATAAACAACACTTTTTTACAAAAAGTATTTTATTCTGGGAATACAAGATGAATTCAGCATAAGAAAAATCAATCACTGTAATCATCATAATAATAGAACAGAAGATAAAACTCATTTGTTCAATAGATATAGAAAAACATTTGAAATACTTTTAGTAAGAGCATCAGGAAACTAGAAAAATAAAATTTCCACCACCTGGTAAAGGGTATCTGTAAAAGCATATGCCTAGTATTATAATAAGTAAAAACATATCTAAGAAAATGAACATCAAGAATTACTAAGGTTCTCCCTAAGGTTGTTAGCAAACAAAGAATAATAAAAAAAAAGGTTAAAAATAAAATAAAATTTTCTTTATTCCCAGACAACATGATGATGTATATAGAAAACCTTCAGGTGTTTCCACAGTTTTTAGTTCTATTAGATCAACTTAGCAACGTTACAGGACGCAAAGACGTCACGTTTCTTCAAAGTCTGACTGGAAAAGCAAGTATGCCAAGTTGCATAAAATTCTTCTGTGCTACAATCACAAGCCCGCTGTGAACTACACTTCTGAAGCTCCCTTTGAACGCTGTAGTACCTGCTAGAAGAACTACTAAACTCTCATCTTCAGAGTTCATGAGTCCTACACTCAGTTCCTGGAAACTGTCTGCTGTTGAGAGCTTACGATTTCATTCTTCCTGGGAAATTGTCCTTAGCTATAGAATCAATTACAATCCGAGACTGACTAGTTCATATAGGACAGAACTCTTGCTTCCCTCCAGGGGGACTGAAAATCCTCTCCTCCCTCCTCCACTCCACAAGTTCCTCTGCAACAATCACCTCACAAGACAGTTTCGCCCTCTGTTCAGGTCCTGCCTTACTCCATTCCTAGCAGATGCTGCCCCTGCAAGCTCCCCAGTTAGCCCTCTCCAAAACACGTTCTCATTCCAGAGCCCATTTCCAGGTTCAGATTAAAATTAGGACAAATATCTTTGAAAATGATAAAGACAAATCATTTAGTGAATTTAGTTATAAGCACTGGATTGAATTTACGGTTTATGAATTAAAACAGCCTCCATTTACAAAATAAAATCTCCCATTGAGCAACAGCAGGTGAGCAAGTTTTACAAGTTGAGAAGAAGGAAACAGAGCAATAGCAGACAAGAAGACTGGTTTACATTAATTTACCCCAGTTAGCTTTTGGAAAGGAAGTGAGGAAAGAACTCAGACTTCCCAGTTATCTATTTAGAATTCTATGCATTTCTCTTTTTATTTTTTTATCGTGAAATAAAAATACAAATCATGATCACTCTCAACATTGACAATTTGTACAGTATATGACATGACTTGATTCGTCTTTTTCCCATTTCCTTGCTCACCCTGCAACACCCTAACCCCTCTATGTGTTTATTTAAAGTTTCAGTGTGAATATGAACCACTTAACATGAGAGAATCCGTTTCGTAGAGAATCCTTTTGCTGCCTCTTAATTTAATAGCTCATTTACAGATAAAGGACTACTTCAATCTTTAGCAAAGTTTAAAAATATTGTATACACTAATTATTGGAGGAGAAGAATTACTAAGGAAAGAATGATGTTTGTATTTATACTGCTAGAAAAGCTAAGATATCAGATCAAAAATAACTTGAAAAACAGAATTAAAGTTGAACCATATAATCCCCAGGATCATAAAAGGAAAAATCTGTTCTTCTAGGAAAATATTATATGGAAATATGCTGAAGAAAAAAACATGCTCAGCCATATTAGGAGAACTGAGTGTCTGTCATGACATGGGGTTGAAAGCCAAGATGAGAAGGGGAGAATGGAAGGATAAAGAAAGAAATGAGAAATAGGATTATGTGGAAGTGAAAGATTTCACTTTATACTGCAGATTCTGAGGAGAAAACGGAAAATGTCGAATGGGCTTATACAAGTAGCTAGACAGAGCTGCTATTTTATCATCAATTGCGAGACTGAAAGAATAACAAGAGAGGCTGGGTCAAGGAGAGGTGTGCAGAGCACTTTGTTGGAACTTCTACATTTTTTTAGTGAAAATCAACAAAGATATCAAATTTCAGTAATAATTTCAAGTAGTTTTAACATGTATTTGATACAATCTTTGTTTTACAGATAAAAAATCAAAATGCAGATTTAACTTACACACTCATCAATTACATCATTTTTATTAATTTGTTCTTCTCTTAAAAAGCTAGACCTACATTTTCCAAAAGCTTCTAAATTCTGCTGTGCACACTAAAAATAAGTAGTACATAAACCAAAGCTATACTTTTTCTTATTAACTTACTTAAGAAAACTACCTGGCTGCTCCCTCAGAATTGTTAATGGTATTTTGTACTTTTTTATTCTCTGTGTATGATAATCAATGTTGCCAATATTCCTCACTCTAATTCTGTGCACTACGAGCCTTGCATAGCAATGGAAAGATTTTTCAACATACACAGAAATTCTATGAGGAGAATAGAATCCAAATTCAAAATATGCTGTGTAGAGTCAGACAACAAATAGAACGTGATTTGCTAGAAAGAGCACAGGCTTATTTAGGACATAGGCGGGGCTGGAGTGGAAAGAGCTAAGAGCTGAGGAACAAGTGTCTCACCTCTGAAGATCTGACTTCCTCTTCTGTAAAAGTGAGTTAACAGTTCCTAAATTTCATTCAGTCTTGGATAGCTGCTAGTCTAAGGTACAATGGAGTAGTTTCATTTTACTTCTTCACTTTCTCTCTTTTTCAAAGGTTGATGCAGATTTCTTAGGCCCCATGCTTTTTCTTGCTTCCCAAGTGTGTAACCAAGTCTTAGCCTTCCCTTGGTGCTCACAAAAGGAAAAAGTGAATATCATGCAAAGGCACACTATCTTCACGATAATGCCAAAAAAAAAAAAAAAAGCAAATGTTGCTTTAGCTAGCAGTTTGCCACATGACATAAATGTTTCTAACTGCATAAATAACATGGTTGGGGAACCATGATTCTTTACTGGGTTTGAGTTTTAAAGGCACTGGGATAAAAATAACTCTTGGAACTGTTGAACAATGTTGATTATACATTGTTTTGCCATGCATCACAAAGATAATATGTCTCTATGAATTGCATTTCTACTTCTCATTATCTGCATCCCACATCATTAACTTTTAATGAATGTGGCTTTTATGTGCTGTCCCAATGTTACAAAGACTCATTTTTCTTCTTCAAATACTTAAGCACTTTTGATGGAAGGAAGCACATTTTCTTTTTGTATGCAATTCGTGTTTACATCTTGGTTTGTACTCTTGAGCTTCTAGCTGAAATTAGAATAATATAATCTTCACTACAAAAATTCTTTAAGAATTTGACAGCATTCCATCTCTCATACTTTTACCTTTAGAGCAATACTTTTTAATTCATGAAATATGAGGAAAATAGCCTGAAGTAAATTTCCTAGTGCACAAGGAAATATTAAGAAATGTGTAAAATATCATAAACAGGAGACATTCTTCACAGATACATTGGCCACATCTGCAACAACCTGACTTGTGAAAAGGTAAGAACTGAGTTTAAAATGAATATCATCACCAAGACAGGACCTACAACTACCAAAATAACCAAAGGCAAAGGCATTGATGATATCTCTAGAGTTGCTACTTAAAAAGAAATTGCATACACAAATATTGCTTCAGTGACTACTTGATTCCTTGTGTTTAGAATGCAATGACTGTGTCCATAAAGTGACCTCTCATATGTCAAGTCCACCGTGTAATCATAATTTTTTTAGACATAACAAAACTGTTGCCAAGGACAAAGGAATCCAGAGAATGATAATCCATTTTTTCATCTCAGTATAAACTCAGTCTACTTCTAGACAAGATCTTTAATCTTTCTTTAAAACCTTCATTTCTATCTGCAGCTCAGTCACATATATATTCTTCTTGCAATAATGGAAGAGACTCTTTTATCCTGTCCCAAGGGGAGTTTAAGACAGCCAACTCATTTGTCTTTGTCCAGATAAGGCATCAGAAACAAGACTCTCACTTGTGTCAAGTAGAGTTCAGAGGCAATTAAATCATAGCGTTCAGAACTGATAGAAGAGGCAGTACTTTTATATATTAAGTTAAAAAATGTGCTCTGTCAACACATAGACCATGAATGCATGGGAAATTACATGAGAAGTTTTGACATTTAGATTTCAATGACAGAATGGCAGCTAGAGGAAGCCTTCCTTATGAGTAAGTTATGTCACCAACAGGTGGCAGTGTCCCCCCCACCCACTGATTTGCTCCTGAATAGTACTCTCTTACCTTCTAATACACTATTTGATCTTCTATCTGTGCCTCAGTCTTCATCCTCTCAAAAATAAGCATTTATATGCAAGTTGTATAAAATACAGTTGATTACAATAGGTTACACTGCTTCAATATTGTACAGTGTCACCTGTTTTTTTAGAACAAATACTTCTGTATTTTGGTAGAATTCTCTTCAAGCCCATGAAAATATGAACCTAGTCAATGATATGTCAGGAAAAATGGGTTTCATTCATGTAATTCCTAATTGTGATACATCAGCCTATGAAATAACTCCTGATCACTGTAAATTTCATGCTCGTCACTAAGTAATTAGGTAACATACACAATCAAGGCTTCCATTAAGAACACTTGGTAATTCTGCGACCATCTATCTGAGCCCTCCCATCTCATTACTTTCACTCCCTTATCCTAAAACAGGGTAATAAGGATGTCTACTTCAGAGTTCTTGAAAGTTTTGAGAAAACTTCAAATTCATTAAATTTTAGCTAGGAAGAGGTCATATATTTCATTTTTTGATCTCATAACTTTAGCACATAAATGGATTTTTGAATCATGTAATCTAATGTCACCTTTCAGATAAGAGACTTGCACACTTTGGAACAATTGGATCTTTTAAAGAACATTCAGTCTTGTAATGGGAGATTGAAAACTGGAGGCATTTTGCCAGGCTCCCGTTCTTGTTCTGTATATAAAATAACGTGCAGCAAAAAACAACACGGATTGTAAAAGATTAATAGAACCCACAGATATTAAACTGAGAGTTATCATTCTGCATTTAATGAACCCTAAATAACTTATTTCAAGAATTATTGTAAAATATATTTTAATTGGGAAATGTTTCACCATTCCTAACTGGAAAGAAAAATGTAAGGCATTACATGTTCAGGAATAGTGTACTTCATAAAACTGTTATAAATATGTGTGTATGGAAATCCAAGTAAAAAGGCATTTATCCAATTTGAGCCTTTAATTGCAATCAATTTCAGATATGCTTTATAAAAGATCCTGAGGACATCCCAGAGGAACCCCAAACCTCAGTATGAGGTCAAAGCAGGCAGTGAAACATGTATAACCACTGTCTGAGCCTCTGGTAGCACATGGAATAACAGGAACACTCATATGTGGTTTTGCCTCTGGAAATCATTCTGCCTTCCCTATTTCTCAAAACTAATTGCTACAAATGTGTATGTCTTCAACGGTTTTTTCTTAATTACAACTCTCACTCATCAGCAAAACTCTTGAACCACTGGATTGCAAATTTCATGAATAGAGTTTTCTCCTTGTTACTGTGGCATTGGCAGGCAGCAGAGTCCTATCTAGAGGGCTTCACCACAGATAGAGTTTGTAAATACCAGTTTCTAAAAGATGCTTAACTGAGAGAAAGTCATAAAATTAGTTTCCTTTTAATATGTTTGCTATTATGCCAGGATATAGATGAAATTTTCAGGATATTTGGACATTTTTAGAATATTCTTACTTAAAATATAGGCAAACTTCAGAGATCATCTGAAGTTAATAGACTATCATCTTTGAGTAGCTGAATTAAAGTTTAACAAAATTTATATTTGTAAAATTACTAATTGGGAGATATTTTCTTACACATAATAGATATATTAATTAATCAAAAATACTAAACATTGTTTTAAAAAAATAAGACTGAGGTCAGACATCATCAAGGGAAATGTTCTGCATGGGAAGCGTTGATGTGCTGTTAAGAGGTTTCTACATTCGATAGACCACATCTGAGAGCCTAGATGAAGGTTGTTTTTTTGTTTTTGTTTTTGTTTTTTTTTAATCTTTATTGGTACATTACATATATGCATCATGATTGCACTCCATAATGGGGATTTGTACCAGTATAAGACACAACTTAATTCTCATTTTTTCCCATAGTCCTACCCACCCTACCGCCCCCCCATATACATAAAATTTGTTTTCTTACTTTTTTGTTACAATCTCATCATTTTTCCCCCTTCACTCTATTTTACTTTGAGCATTTTCTATTTCACAATATATAACATACAATTCTAGGACTCATTTACATCTTTATTTTCTCATACCAGAGAAAAGATGTGATATGCACCTATCTGTGCCCTATTTATTTCACTTATGAGGATATCCTCAAGGTATGTCCATTTAAGTAGAAATGATTCAAACTTATCATTTTTTATGGCAGAGTAATACTCCAT
>PVIR01017314.1:0-35308 GCA_004026965.1 Petromus typicus
AAAACTAATATGAGGCAGTAGAAGGTTGAGCTGAAAGGGTCCTGCATAAGAATGACTGTTAGATTGGGGGCAGTCAGAATTGATTTCATGTGGAAAAGGTTAAATTAAGCCAGAAATCCAAGGAACCCTGAAGATCTGGTACCTCGAGTGGAGGAAGGTATTCCAGAAAGGACGGGGCTTTGGAAAGAACGCAGCCTGTGCAGTCAGACGGTCCTGAATGTCTGTGAAACGCTAAGCAAACTGCATAACCAAGACGAACTGTCCAAACATCTGTCCTGCTGATGGATGTCACAGGCACCCGTGGACAGTGGCAGGGAAGGAGAGAAAGGTCCATACTCAAGAAAAGGAAGCAGGGACCTGGGCAGGCCTGTTGTTTAGACAAGAGGGTGAGAGACAAGGTCAGGCCGAGGCAGGGAGGACCTTGATTGCAGCGTCAGGAATTCCAGCCTCATCCTGTAGATGACTTGTATGTGACCCCGTGATGTCCTCAAGGCTTCAGAACTGGTTTGGAACACTTGGGGACATGTAGATTGGGACAAGAACAATTGGAAGGATTTATTGAAATTTTTGATGAAAGATGATATATTACAGAAATGAATGATCAAACCCAAACCTACTTGCCATTTAATTATTGGCTAACTGCGCCTCTTCCTTTCCTGTCTGTACAGTTTAGTTCCTTTGGAGAATTTGCCCGAATGGAACGCGCATCCCCTTGCCTCTGATTACGTTTGACTGAATACTTACGCGTCAGTCAGCATAATCACTCACTGCACACTTATCTAGTATGAAAAGCAATCAAGCAAAGTCTCTGACACAGAGACTGAGATAGTTTCAGCTATTGTTACAGTGGCTTTAATCATAAAACAATCATAACGTTTAAAGCAATGAACAACCTCAGAGATTCAAAATACAGAAATCAAAAAATTCTGGTTTATTGAGTTCAGAGTACTATCCTGGGCTGAAAGAGGTGGCATGATGTTCCTGGCTGGTTATTCTCAAGCAGATGGTCCTTAACATTTGAAATGCTGAATAAAGTAGGTGGACTGAATCGAACTAATGAAATGTACCACACTGCGGAGACAGAGAAGAAGATAACCAGTTTGGAGTCAAGTTCATGGATTTTCTCAAGGCAAAATAAAGGCAAAGGGAAAAATCCCATGACTTCCATCTTAGGGCACTCGGCAGGAATGGTCTCTGAGAGGCAGTGTGCCCGGCGGGCATACAGTTACCGTTCGCTCGTAGGATCTCTGCACAAAGGCAGCTCTGTCATACGCTCAGAGCAGGTGTCCCTCTCACCGAGTTCTCCCGCTGTCCAGGGAGTTGGGACTGTGTGCCAGGGACAGACCTGTGACGTCGTCTTCTGCTGTTTCCAGTGAAGAGAGGGATCTGGCCTGGTAACTTTTCCAGATGTCTTCTACCACCTCGTACCACACCCATCTTTTTTCCTTGTATTAATATCATCTAGATTTTTTTTTTCCAGGCACAATTACATCACAGACAAGTATATGTGGTAATCTGAATATTCAATGAAGGTTTATATTTTTAAAATAGAATTTATTACAGTAAAACCACATTGGCAGCATTTCGCCTCCGAACCCGCCCCTTCCCTCGCACTGTTCTCAGTACTTTCTGAAGTGGTTCTGGACGTCCTCTTTCGTGAGTGTCTTTATGAGATGTGATTGTGAAACTCTGCAGTGAAGGCGGCTGCTGGGTGCTGTCCAGAGAAAGGGCAGGCTCGTGAAACTGGCGCGCCGTGTCGCCACCCACCTCGCTCTCTGAGGCGGCACTGCGTGAGTCAGAATGCAAAAAGACAAACACGTGAAACACAGACCAGCTCGACACTCCTGAAAGAGGACTTCCTGCTTCAGAAGGTGGCAAAGATCGTGGGCACGTGTTCGAAGCAGGGAGAAGTATTTTGAGAGAGGTTAGTAGAAGTGTCTTTCAGTGTAATACATTTTTAATTTAAACGTTCACTGTATTTTTCCAACCCCATTTCCCAGACAGGAGTACTGTGGTACTTCCATGCAATCAGAATAGTCTCTTCTGGAGCTATGGCTTGGACTGAGAGTATGAGAGTACCACATGCATAACGTCTTCTCTTCCGTCCTTAAATAAGACAGAAGGATCTGCGTCTCACAGCAATGTGACCCTTCCTCCTACCTTTCTTTCACCCTTACAGAAAACTTTATCATGCCCTTTATAATTTGCCCTCCCCAAGTCTCCATGAAAAGTGGTAGTTGGACGAGATGGTAATGGGAGCGTGTCTAGTCGTTTGGACCCGCCAAGGAGCACAGGGAGTGGAATGACGTGACCTGCCGGGGGTACATTTCTCAGGCAGAAGGCCTGGTTTTGGCCTCAAGTGAAAGATCGTATCCTTTACGCGAGAACTCGGCTCTCGTTTGGAATGATTCCCTGCGTGTTTGGTTGTTAGTACGGATCTCATTACTCGCTCCCAGACAGGCGCAGTGGTGTTGGCATGCAGTGGAGTGGGGTGTGCAGACCTGTACTGACCAAATGGCACAAATACACCAAGCAGTCCTCTGTGTGACTGCGTACAGCACGTGAACCAAATGAAAAGCCCCTAAATACAGTATAATCAAGGCCCACTGTTTGTATGAAATTAATAAGAATTTAAATGTTCTGGGCTAGGCACAGCAGTGCATGCCAGTACATCCAGATACTCAGGAAGCTGAAGCATCAAAAGGTTCACAAGTTCAAGGCAAGCCTGGGCACCTTGGCAAAACCCTGCCTCTAAAAACAAACAAACAAACAAACAAGCCATCATGTTGATCCCAGCTACCTGGGAGGCCGAAGCAGGAGGACTGCAGGTTTGAAGCCACCCTAGGCAACTTAGTGAGACTGTGTCTCAAAAAAGGGAGATGGGGCTGGGAATGTAGCTCAGTGGTAAAAGACCTGCTTTAGCGTGTGTGAGGAGACCCTGTGTTTAATTCCTAGTACCGCAGTGATGATAATAAATGGCACAGTCTGTATTTGAATAGGGTTTTATGGTTTTTTCCTCTTTCTTTGTGATATTCCAATGTCTCTATTTGTCAGTATTTCATTTTTGTGATTAGTGTCAAGACTAGCAAGGCTGGTGGCACTGCCACAGGCTGCCCATTCTCTGGAGCCCCACGCATCCGTCTCGGGGACACACTTTCCCAGCATGCACTTGTTTGGTTCAGCCCTCATTGTGCCTGGGCTTTAACTGGCCCATTTAGTTGTTCTCAATTTTATAGTCACCCCAAGCACCTTTCTATTCCTAGTCACCCCGCTTCTCACTGCCACACACATCCTGTTCTCCGTTAGGTGCTCTTGGCTGGCTTTCAAGCCACCACCTCCAAGCCTAAGTCCAATATCTGCTTCCAAAAAGCTTTATCACACATCCCCCTCTGAGACACTTACTGCAGTTTGCTGTGTGTGTGGCCGGTGTCTCTCTGGACAGAGCACTCAGGGCCCATGCGTCACCCCTCTGCCCCAGGGCTTCAGCACACCGCCCGGCTCACAGACGCCAGGACCTTTTTCAGGTGGGAATTCTGTATTTGATGAACCTGGTTGGGAAACTAATGGATCAGTTCTGTCAGCTGTTATAAACCAGTGTGAGCTGAATGCTTTCAGTTATAAGTCAGCATTTTGAGAAACACTGGCTTTGTAACTATTATGTAATGAAATAAGGCATTAGCACTCTGCATTGTGTTTAGGATTTTTTTTTTTTTTTTTTGAGACAGGGTCTCACTCTGTGGTTCAGGCTGGCCCCGAGCTCAGCCTCAAACTCACATCACAGCAATCCTCCTGCCTCTGCCTCCCGAGTGCTGGGATTACAGGCGTGAGCCACCACACCCGGCACTGTGGTGTGTGGTACTGGTTGCTGCTGGGCGTGAGTCTCCACACCCAGTATGGTATGTGGTTAACCGGGGATCAAACCCAGGTCCTTGCGCTTGCAAGGCAGGCACCGGAACCACTGAGCCGAATCCCCGGCCCGTGTTTAGGAATTTTCTGTGTTTTGCAGAATTTAAACTATGTGTTTGACTCTAAGGCATTTATACCACCAACATCACTGCCAGGTTTCCATTCTTTTCATGTGTGCTTTTGTGTCCTGGTACCGAAACAAATGTTTATGACTCAGTGTTGTAAAAGGAGTAATTTTGACAGCTCCTGCATTTCCATAACCTAAGATATTTTGGCATCTTATGCTTTACTTTTTGAGATGCAGCTTCTAATATAAAGTATGTGCATGCAGGAAGCACAGTTGAATGGTACTTTCTTGCCTCAGTCTTCAGCGCCCGGCGCTTCACAGCGCCATCTTCTGGTGAACTATTCTCCCTGCTCCTGCTCCCTGCCATAGGGAACCACTTGGGTAGTCTGCAATACCCTCTTAACACAGCTTGTACATTTTTGTGTGTAGTTTTTTTCCTCCAGTATTTTACACTTGGGAGTCACCAGTGTTTTGTGTTAGTAATTGCTTATTTCTTTTACTTGCTGCATGTGGCTGTAGACTACCAGTTGCATAATTTCTGTGTTGGTTATATTGCGAGGAAGGCCACAGGCTGAGCTTATATTAGTTAGTTTGTGCTGATAGTTTTGCTTAAGAAGACTGTTAGCGTTTTGTGTGGGCTGCCAGCTGCCCCCACCTGGTGCTAACAGCATTTGGAGTTAAAGGCTTCAAAGCTTGGAAGTCCCAGAACCCGGCCACTCGTGGTCCGGAAGGTTAACTGGGACACACACCCTGGCCATGACAGCTCCGCTGTCTTGCTGCGGCCAGTGTGCTGTGTCACAGCCCAAGTCTGATCCTGTGGATGATGCCAGTCAACAAGGACAGTCTTGGAAAGTTAGTAAATCCGGAAGCCAGCCTTCCCTGGCAAGAATTTCCGTTGTCTCGGAACTCCTCCGTCCACCTGGGTACTTCCTCCACTGTCAGGTGAGTGAGGTCCTGCTGAGTCTGTCGGAGGATCCTGCTCTTTTATTAAAACCAGCCCTCAGAGGAGAAGGAAGGGAGGGTCTCACCGATGTGCCGGTTACTACTGTGTTTTGGGCTTCCAGGTGCCATTGACCTGAAATCCTGAGGTCCTGGATATTGTCCTTTTATTTTTTTTTTGGTTTTTTTTTAGGTTTTTGGAGACAGGGTCTCGCTTTTGTGGTTCAGGCTGGCCCTGAGCTCAGCCTCCAACTCACATCACAATCCTCCTGCCTCTGCCTCCCGAGTGCTGGGATTACAGGCGTGAGCCACCACGCCCGGCACTGTGGTATGTGGTACTGGTTGCTGCTGGGCGTGAGTCTCCACACCCAGTATTGTTATGTGGTTAGCGGGGAATCGAACCCGGGTCCTTGCGCTTGCGAGACAGGCGCCGGAACCACTGAGCTAACTCCCCGGCCCCATGGATATTGTCCTTTTAAAGCCCTAATAAAAGCGAGACAGTCAGTCTTGGGATGCGAAGTCTTAGGGAAAATTCTGACTCTGCAATCTCTGCAAGTAAGACACTAATCCTTAATCTTTTACCCGCCTACCAGCTCCTAAGGAGTCCTAGAAGCTTTCATACAAAGGATTTTGCAGGAGAGATAGCAGACCCTTAGCAGTGGGAAATTAAGTTTTTTAACCCACTGACCAGAGAGTAACCACAGAACATACCTCAGAATGCTAGGATCCCTGTAGATATAGCTAGCAACAGACATGAATGACATTTTTCCTAATTATAAAGCACTATTTCTCAAATGAGACTGAAATCTGATGAGTTAATCATAAAATACATTTAATGAGCCAAGCTCTGGGGCACGTGCTTGTAATCTGAGCACTCAGGAGGCTGAGGCAGGAGGATCACTGCAAGTTGGAGGCCAGCTTCAGCTACCCAGCCTGAATTTCATAGTGAGACCATCTAAAAATTTTTTTTAAATACATTTAATGACTAGAAAATATTATTTTATATTTTCATATGGAAAAGCAGAGGGAATGCCACAGAGATACTCATCTTCCTTGTCCAGATTCAGCAGTAAAGTCATTCATGTTTGGGGGGGGTGTGACCTGTCTGTCATTGTCTACACCCTTTCCTGCAGCAAGATGCACACATGGCAGATCCCATGAGGGGGGCAGCCCTGGACTTCCCTGGGGTTCCGCCTCTAAGGGTACATTATATTAGTGAGGGACGGCCGACGTGCCCCGTACTTAGTGCTTCTATGGTCCGGTCCGGTTTGGTGCGTTCACAAACACTAACACATTCACTTCCCGTCCCTTGGGAGGCAACGCACAGGTGCCCTCACTTTGCATGTGAGGAACTGGAGCATCAAGGAAATAACTCAGCCAGGGTTATGCACGGGCACAGCGGGGCTGGCATCTGGACCCGGGCGCCCTGGCTCACACCACCCCGGTAGGTGACCACCTCCCTTTAGAACACGTGGCTGTGGAATCCTGAGAAATCGGAGCTGCCCCGGCAGGCTGTTCTTTGCTTTGGAAATACAGTCAACCCATATAGAGACAGGCTGGAAGATGGATCATGAAATAATGTTTATCTTAAAAACCACAACCCACAGTTCCCTTTATTTCTTTGCAGTTTCTTTTCTCCCAGATTATAAAGCAGTATGTTCCAGGAGCGGGCCTCTCCACCTGAAGTAGGACGCTTTGTGCCTTTAATCTGCTGTGGCAGTGGGAGAAAGCAGTCTCCTCTTATCTACATCTTGATAGGAGAACATTTAATGACTAGTCCCCGTGAGGGCTTCGGCCAGGAGTGGGAGTTTATGTACGATGTGGCGTTGAGAATATTATTAGTGGTTAAAACAGAAGCAACCTCCATTTTTCAGTGTGCGAGATATTTTCAGATCTCAGCTGGTTTTTCTTCCTTTTCCGTATTAAAGTCGGATTGAAAATATCTGCAGTAATCGCCTCACGGCACCAAGGACTCAGGTTTCTCCATCGCACATATTGTTCACCGCCATAATGATTAATGGTAACATGGTGACTTAAATGAAGAAAATGTGTGGGATTGTAAGAGCCAGGGGACACGTGCTTGTGTCTGATCAGGGGCGTGGCATTTACAGTAGGTGTTCAGAAAAAGGTGCGAGTTTTGGGGGCCAGGGACACCCAGCTGGAATTACGGAGCTACTGCTTATTGGCGTGGGTGGTTACTCCAGCCACATCTACCTTTTCCCCATCTGTGGCATGAGGATAATAATCCCAACCTCGATTTCTTGGAAGGGAAAATAAAATGATGTATGTGAATCTTTAGAAAGTTATTTGATGCTTATAAATCTTCAATGGTTGTGGTTCTCTTCACTTTTAATAAACTTGAACTCTGCTACCCTGATCCTGGCTTTCCAGGCTGGTCTTCAACAGCTCTACCTTTTCCTTTAAATAAGTCTTTGCCTTCTCGGACCTGAAGAGAGAAGGAACACTCACATTTTCGAGTGCACAATCTATTAAATTATGATTTCCTAAGGGACAAGAAACCACTTGGTAATCGTTTTTTATTGGCAGGTAATAATTACACATCTTCAGGGCGTACAGTGTGATGTTTGGGAACATTTCTATATTAGGTAATGATCAGCCGAGAATACCTAGGTTATCCATCATCTGAAGCGTTTAGTGTTTCATTGTGATGATTACGGTCTAATCTTCTCTTCCAGCTATTTTTAATTATAGGATGCAGTTTGCTGATTATAATTACCCTGTGTGTAATAGGACACCAAAGCACATTCCTCCCACCTGGCTGTGACATCGTACCTGTTGGACAGTCTACCTCCATTCCTTCCTCTCCTCAGCTTCTGGTAACCACCGTCCTTCTGTGAGCTCAGCTTAGCACTTAGGATTCCGCACCCATCCACGCCTGCCTTTTCTCACTTAAACTGCAGTCTCGGGGTTCACTCTTGTTACTGCAGCAGTGATGATCTTGCTGGTGTAGTGGGCAAAGTTGTTCAGTTAATGCAGTGCCTAATGGCTTGTGTATGTCATTCACAGATAATGGATCAAATTAAAACATATGCATCTATTCATGGGCAAACGAACATGGCAAATGTGGATTTTTTTTTATACTGGGGATTGAAGTTAAGACCTTATCACTGACTTACACGCCCAGCTCTCCACTGATTTTTTGAAACAGAATCTGGCTAAGTCCTTAAGTTACATAGGCTGAGTTCAAACTTGTGATTCTCCTGTGCAGCCTCTCCGAGGGCTGGGATCCTAATACTTATCATTCACTAGCTGATCGCTGACATTCTGCCTGGAGTAGAGGAAAGCCGTGTGATGTACCAATTTTAAGGATACCTGACCTCACATGCTTCAGAAGCTGCGCGAAGCTCCCTGTCCAGTCTGTCTTGAAATCGATCTAGCACAACCATGGCTGTGGGTTCTTGATCTCACCGCAAACAGCTGAGCAAAAGTAAATAGGACAGCTGGCTGCCCCAGCTGGCTGTTTGTCAGCCTCTGATTCACTGCCCAAGCCCTGAGGTCTCATTGAGGAAGTGGTGTGGCTTTCACAGGTGGCTTTTAGAGGATCTTTCTCTTTAAGGAGTCTTCCAAATAGGGCAGCAAAGGCTGTACAGATATTTACCACCCCTAGTGAAGTAATCCCTGGGAAGGCAGCTGTGCAGATTTGGAACGAGCTGAGAAGTTGTCAGTTGCAGGGGACAAGGCTTCCTGCAGGAGCAGTGTTAGCACAGGACCCTAAGAGGTTCTTTGGGCCAGAGGTCTGGGAAGGTGTGCTGGGCCAAGGAGCTCACGGGGAGTAGGAGATCTTCATCACCAAATCCTTCCCTGCTACCCTGCAAGGGCCGATCTCTTCAAATCTAACCTCTCCCCCCTTTGACTTAATACATTACCAGGTCTTAATTTCCTGAAGGATTAGTTCATATTAATTGAAAATGTTTATTATAAGCTATTTCAAAGAAATGTGTGTTTTCTGGCGTGTGTAACTCCAAGCAGATCACCACTGTCGTGTGGTGGAGACAGAAAGAGAGGTGATTGTTCCTGATGACAGTGTGAGTGTTGGTCAGAGCCGGAGGGCGCTCAGCGGCTGTGGATCTGCCCTCGAGGAAGCAGGACCTATCTGCTGAAGGAATGCGTCGTCTGGGCCGGGCTTCGAACCCGCCTCACTCCAGAGCACCGGCTTTTACTTATCTGAAGGAGGAAGCCTGCGTGGCTGACCAGTGTCCAGCGTGAGCCCTCAGAGCAAGAACTGCTCCCTGTCCAAACACCGTAGAGTAAGCGCCTGAGGGGCCAGTCACGAATAAAACTGGGTGCCACATGAGACTTCTGGAGATGGCGCCTGTCCAGTGTCTGGCCACGGCCTGGCCTCTTCTTCCTCATGTGGTCTCCACGCGAGTGCACTGACGACTCTGTTGGCAGATGGCAGGAGGGCACTCCTCCAGCTTTAGGGTTCCTTGCACTATATGGTGGGTCCTTGGCAGGGACCCCAAGGGCCGGGTCTGGTGTGCTGAGCCTCCCCGGGCTGTGCCCACTGCCCCACAGGTCACTTTGCAAGTGTGGCAAAAAAGCCAGAGGGGCAGTTATGTACAGCCTGGCGTCTGTGGCCGGGAGGGGTGATAGGAGGCTTCTGTTGTAGTGGAGCGGACACGGCACGCCTTTTCATAGTACGGGGCCAGGCTGAGCGGCACTTGCCTCCCAGCCCCTGGCCCAGCACAACCAGAGCTTGTTGGGGGGTCGGGGGGGGGACTGTCCCTTGATAATATGCCCTTACTTTCTAGCCCTTGGGCTTCTCTCTCCTTTATGTTGTCTGCTTTTTACCTCTGCTTCTGCCTCAGCCTCGCCCTGTCTCCTCCAGATAATATTTGGCATTATTAAAGCCAGCAGCTTTGTGTCCTTATAAAACCACTAGGCGATCTGTGTTGCTGTTTTAGAAAGTGACTTGAGAATAGTCTTTACAGACCCTGTCCAGACTGAGATGATGTGGCTCCAGGGAGTGACACCGGGGTCTGGACAGGGGACAACAGAGGTGATGTGCACTGCCGCACAGTCTGATCGGAGTCACTTCAGTCAGGCCCACGGCGGCCACATGTTGGGGACACGCGATGGGGTTTCTTCACATGGTCTGTCTTGCGTGCTGCATAAATTTGAATTGAGCTCCAGCTCACCTGCATTCGTTCTTGGGATGGAGGCTCGCGCAGGAGAGGAGGCCCAAGATTTCCACCTGGCTCTCTCCGGGCTGTGTACCTAGTTCTGTGTGCCTGCTCTTCTCCTTTGTCAGATAGTTCTAAGACAGCATCTACCGCAGAGCAGTGAAGAAGTCACACCTGTCACCTACGTGCCGAGCAAACTTGTCCTCCAAGTCTTAGGAGCCATAGAGGAAGCCAGCCACCCGGAGGGACCAGAAGAGGTATCAGTGATTGAGACACGACCAGCCCCCGAGGCCTGTGTGTGAATACCCTCCAGGGTCTCTGAAATCCCTGCTGCCTGTGTGTGAATACCCTCCAGGGTCTCTGAAATCCCTGCTGCCGGGAGCCAGCAGCCTGGGAAAGACCTGAGCCTCCTTCTGTCACCCTCGGGCATCTTCCATGGCATCCGCCTCAGGGGGCTGGGGCGTGGCCTGGCCTTGTCTTACTGACCCCGCCCCCAGCGCCCTAAGCCCCTCCCGCTGTGCTCCGCCTTTTAAAGGTTCCACCACCTCAGTGCAGCCTCGCAAACAGTCAGGGGCCAGGCCACGTCCAAGCCTGAGGGTCCGCGTGAGTCCCCTGCACCTCTGCAGCCCTGTGACCTGGGGCTTCAGAGCCATGTCTCTGCCCTTTCTGTTCGTTTCCCTAGATGGTGATGCGCAGGGTGCCAGGCCAGTGCCTTGGGAGTCTGCGTGGTTGACTCAGAGTCGGCTTTGACGTCTGTCCAGTTCTTGGGCTTTTCCTCAGCCTTTGTCCTAGAACACAGAGGTGAGAGGGTAAACACCTCTGCTCCGGAAGGAAACAGGAGGCTGTTCGGCCAGCTGCTGGGGGTCTGTCTTGCCTCCAGGGTGATTTTGGGAGGAAGCTAACGTCACTTAAAAATAATCTTTCCTGCCAAAACAGAAATGTTTTTTAATTGGAAAATACAAAAGCATGATAAAAAGAATGACCTCTCATAACCTCCGGGTGCAAAAATAACCATTGTTAATGCTCTGCAGGTCGTTTTCCTTTTATACAAACAGGTACATTTTTAAATGAAATTCATCTCACAGTAGCAAACACTTGTTGAAGCCCTTCTTTGTGCCAGGAGGTCCTTAAGCACTGTCCATTCACTGTCTCCTTTCTTGGAAAAGGAGTCTTGGGAGAGTCACTGTGTCCATTTTCAGAAGAGGAAACTAGGGCACAGAGAGCACAGCTGGAAAGGGGGTATCGAGGGGGAAGCTAAGCATCTGTCCAGAGAACCAGTCCCAACCGGTCTGCAGGACTGTCGTCGCGCGGCTCGATCTGGGTTAGCGTTCCTAGCAGCGCAGTGTTTGTTCTGATCAAGGCCATCCAGGTGGTGCCCCAGTGGACCAGTCTCGGACCCCCGGTGTGGGTGAGCCTTCGTCCTCTTCCGGGTCCTAACAGTACAGCCAGCCGCCCTGTCCACGCCCAGAGTCAGGTCAGTGCCAAGTGCAGCTTCCACGCGGTGCAGGGCTCTCGCTTTTTGCGCAGACACGTCCCGTCAGTGTCCAGTGCAGCGCACTGGTGGACTCTCCAGTACTGATAGCTGGTT
The DNA here is from genome assembly GCA_004026965.1 of Petromus typicus. Lineage (NCBI taxonomy): Eukaryota > Metazoa > Chordata > Mammalia > Rodentia > Petromuridae > Petromus > Petromus typicus. The sequence continues at coordinate 11,645 of PVIR01017314.1, forward strand.
CTCAATTATCTGCAGCAGGCCCCTACCGGAGGTGCTGTCCCACATAGCTTGAACTCTAAACCCTCCTGGCTGGCGAGTGCCTCTCTTCCTAAACCTGGACTTTTGAAGTAAGGGGAACTGGGCAGCTGCTCTGGGGCACATAGCTGTTGGGGGAGGCACCCCCTTCCCATCTGGGAGAGGCCGGGCAGATGGTGCTTCCTGCAGAGCTGGGCCGGTGGGGAAAGCACCAAGACCCTGCTCTCCCACACATGACAGGGTTCTCCACAGAGAATGGCCGTCACTTCATATCTTAGTCTCATCTGTAGTTCCTGGACAATCACGGGCTTGTACGGTACACTCAAACAGGATTACGTGAGTGTCAGGAGCATGTGGACAGCAGGTTAAATTGAGATGCAGGGCTGAAAGTCAGGGTCAGGGCAGCCCCAGAAGTAGAGTGATGTAGTCGCGAAAGAAAGTACCAACAGGAGCTTGTAAGTGCTTCAACTAGATGTATTCAGTTGGTAAAAATTGGTTGCATTTTATGCTTATTTACATGTGTTTTTTTCTGAGAATTAAATTATATTTCAAGTTTAAATGTCCTTATTTATATCTGTATAATTTCTTATACATTAATGCTCAAAAAAATCTTGGTTTAGTTGAATCCATTTGAAATGATACATTTGGTTGTGGTGGCTCGTGCCAGTAATCCCAGTGCTCAGGAGGCTGAGGCAGGAGGATTGCTATGAGATTGATGCCAGCCCCGGCTACATACTGAGTTCAAGGCCAGCCTGATCTACTCAGTGAAACTCTGTCTCAGACTCCACCCCCCAAAAAAAAGAAATGATGTAGAATTTATTGCACAGGTAACTGGGAAATTCCCCTTTGGGTATCTCAGGCAGAACTCCTGAGGTCATTTTTTGATCCTGTTAAATGACCTCTGTGTGGACTCCTTGGAATAGAAAATGATGTCTGTCATTGAGTAGTCGTGTGAACATTGGGAGTGGGGTGCAGCTGTGACGTCACCTTTCCCCTGTCTCCCTCCACGGGGTGCAAGGACACAGATGAGTGATGAAGCACGTGGCAGGTGGTGCCGCACACCAAGCGCGAACAACAGAAAGGCTTCCAGAAGGGAGAGGCAGCAGTCACTGGAGCTAGGAAGGGCCTCGTCTCGGAAGGGACATGTGAGATGGGTTCCAAAGAATGTAGGGTGTGGTCAGCCGGTGATGGCAGACAGCACAGGTGATTCCTGTCGGGAGATGCACAGCCTGGGACATCCATGGCTGGGGCCACTTAAGACGAATGCCCTCCTTCCGATGCAAGCGAGGCCTGCAAGCTGACCGCAGCTCTCCTGTGCCCAGGCCTCTCTTTCATTTGGGAGGTATAGGAAGCTTCTAACTAGTGCAGTCAGACCCGACATCCCCAGTAAAAAGTCATGTTTCCAGCCTTAGGGATTGTACAGTTGCTGTTAAGTATCCTGTGTGCTCCAAGTTACACCGTCTGTGTTTTGTGCAGTGTTTTCTGGGTCCAGGAAGAGGCGGATGTGTAGCTCCCTCGAGCTGGACGGCCCGTCCCTCCAGGACCTGACTCTGACCTCTTTAACTCGACTGATCTTCCCTCTTCACCAGGCCAGGTCCTGGGTCCTCAGCCGTGTGCCCGCGAATCTTGTGCTCTGGACTTAGGGTGATGGGGCATTTATTTCCTGTGTAGGTAAAGCAGCCAATGTCTCTCCTTCATGGTAGATGGCATGGGAAGGAGGCCAACCCAGCGCCCTGGCATGGTGCCCGGCCTTGTTCCTAGGACTCCCTTCTGTGGGATTAAGCATTGGGCAGGATTTATCATGTGACAGACTTAAAGCTGACTGTTGGGAACGGGCCATCAAACACTGTGAGGTCCGTCAAGTTAATCCCTTACTAATTTTTTTACTATGAGCCTATGAGTCTGTTAGAAAAAGAGATAATGCGTACTGAATGTCATCTCGCCTCCTTTCCAGCCTCTGTGGCAATCCTCTCTCAAGGTCTTTCCAAACAGAGGGCTGTGAACCAGATGGTCTCGATGCTTCGGGGGTTGCGATGCTTCAGTCTTCCTGCCTCAGCCTCCAGTCCTGGGGACCCCCCGGGCATCGGTGATGGGAATGGCATTGAAGTTCTGCAGAGACCGAAAGATGGGCACTCAGGCCTGAGGTGGGTGGGGATGGACTCTGGCCTGGTTCCTGAGCCCTCAGTGTCTGCTGTCCGTGACAGACCGCCCTCCTCGCCTGCCGTGCTTGGGAGGTCAGAGTGGTGTGAGGACTCCGGAGCCGCGCACAGTCCACATGGCCTTGGCTGTCGGGCACACGCGCTGCCGCGGCCCGTGGCTGAGAAAGCCATGTCACGTGGTCTCCTTGTTATCATTGTTCTGCTTTTCTCTCGTAGATGGCCGTGGCTGTGGTTTGGAGTTGTCTCCCTGTCTAGACAGCACTGTTGTGTTATTTGGTTATTGAAATTAATCATGTACCGTATTACCGTGTCACGTCTGCTTAATGATTCCATTGTGAAAATAATCTTGTGTCGACAGGTGCGCCTGGTGGGGCCCAACGTTCTTTTTTTCTTCTTTCTTCTTCCATCCTCCTGCTGCAAAGTGAGTGAGCTCCGGATTCAGTGCATTTCCCATGATGGGGACGCTCGCTTTGGAAAGCCAGGACCGAGCGCTGGCCTCAGCCTGTTCTGTTTCCTCCCTGGCAGCTGACAGCTCCCATGTGATCAGACAGTCGATCATATACCCTGGAGCTCTGAGTCTGACATCCAGTTAGTGACTGACAGGAGGGGTGCGGGGAGGCATGCACTGTCCTGTCATGAACTTCAGAGGAGATCAGGGTGTTGTTCCTGTAGAACTTGGGGTTTGAAAATTTGGAACTTAAAGTCATGTACTGGGTGTGCAGAGATTGTCACAGTGGTTGTGTCTTGGGCTCCAGGAGTTAAAGCGCTTCTTTCCTGTCCCTCCCAGGTGGAGCGTCATGACATGAATACCCTAAGCCTGCCCCTGAACATCCGCCGAGGAGGCTCGGACACCAACCTCAACTTCGACGTGCCGGATGGGGTCCTGGACTTCCACAAGGTCAGACTCACCGCGGACAGCCTGAGACAAAAAATTTTAAAGGTGACAGAGCAGATAAAAATCGAGCAGACCTCCCGGGATGGGAACGTGGCCGAGTACCTGAAGCTGGTCAGCAGCGCGGACAAGCAGCAGGCCGGGCGCATCAAGCAGGTGTTCGAGAAGAAGAACCAGAAGTCGGCGCACGCCATCCTGCAGCTGCAGAAGAAGCTCGAGCAGTACCACCGGAAGCTGCGGGAGGTCGAGCAGAGCGGCGCCTCCCGAGGCACTAAGGACGCCTCCAAGGACAGCCTGAAGGACATCCAGCACTCTCTGAAGGAGGCGCACGGGAAGTCCCGGACTGCGCCCCACAGCCTGGAAAGCAGCAAGTCGGGCGTGCCGGGCGTCTCCCTCACCCCGCCTGTGTTTGTGTTCAGCAAGTCCAGAGAGTTTGCCAACCTGATCCGGAATAAGTTTGGCAGTGCTGATAACATCGCCCACCTAAAAAACTCCTTAGAGGAATTCCGACCGGAGGCGAGCGCCAGGCCCTACGGCGGGAGCGCCACCATTGTGAACAAACCCAAATATGGCAGCGATGACGAGTGTTCGAGCGGCACCTCCGGCTCAGGTGACAGCAACGGGAACCAGTCCTTCGGGGCCGGCGGGACTGGCCCGCTGGACAGCCAGGGGAAGCTGGCCATGATTCTGGAGGAACTGCGGGAGATCAAGGACACCCAGGCCCAGCTGGCGGAGGACATCGAGGCGCTGAAGGTGCAGTTCAAGAGAGAATACGGTTTCATTTCCCAGACCCTGCAAGAGGAGAGATACAGGTGCGTCCGAGAATCGTGTTGCGGCTCTTTCGGGAGCATGAGACAGTAGCTGCAGCGAGATCGTTTGCTGCAAAGCCTGCACCGGTGACTTTTCAGGAAATAGGAATGTAGACCCAGAGGCACTCGGGGGTCAGAGCACTTCCCATCCTTCACAATGCTAAAGTGTCACAGTGGGGAACAGCTGACACTTAGAGAAAGATGGACACAGGTCTCATTAAACATCCTTGCGCAGGCGGGGACTCCCGTGCTTATTACGTTACCGGTATTCTAGGTTTCTGTTACAGTCACTGTACACCCATTCCTGGTCCGTATTTCATCTCACACCCTCATAGTGACCAGGTAAAAATCGACTGCATTGTATAATACCGTAGGCTTCACTTGGTATGGCAGTCTTGAAGTCTTTGTATATATATATATGTGTGTGTGTTCGTGGACCTTTTTTTCTTCTGTTTCTTTTGTTTTCTGAGACAAGGTCTCACAAGTCTGTGAGTTGCAGGCTGGGATTGAATTTTCAGTCCTCCTGCCTCAGCCTCCAGAGTGCTGGAATTACAGGCATGCACCACTCCACCCTGTTTATGTGCTATTTTTAATCATTAAATTGTTTACCCTAAATAAAAAGCTTTCAAAGGTAATCTTAAGATTCAAAGTATAAATTCAGATCTTATGGATTATGTCAGCTACTTTTGTTTTTGTTTTTTGTTTTTGCTTTTTGACACAGGGTCTTGCTTTGTAGTTCAGGCTGGTTTTGAACTCACTGTATAGCCCAGGCTGGCCTCAGCTCAAGGCGTCCTTCTGCCTCTGCCCCCTGAGTGCTAGGCTAATGGGCGTGCACCACCACACCCACCTTACGCTAGCTAATTTTAAAAGTAGATGTTTATAGATGGGCTTTGGTGAGTTTAAATTTATTAATAAAAGGGGCACATGCCCAAATAAGAGGTGGTTATTCCCCTGTTTTCCTGATAGAATATTTCCCAGAAGATTTTTTTATCACAATGAATGTTAATTTCTAAGGAAATAGATAAAATAATTACTGTGATATTTTAAATTCAGCTTGTACCATTTTTATAATTGATTATGATAGACTATAATAACTCAAAGATGTGGCCTTTCAAACTCATATTTTATGAAACTATCTTTAATCTGTTTATTATTCAGTACTAGAGCTGGAACCCAGGGCCTCACACGTAACAGTGAGCACCCCAGCCCAGAGACAGTTTTAAAGCTTTCTGTATGCGTCTCAGACTTTGGCATACTCGTCACACAGGAATCGTGTTTTTAAGTCACTGCTTTTCCCAAGGATGTTGACTTTAAATTCCATCCAGAAAGTTTGAGATACAGTTCTTTCTTGGATGTACATTTTATCCCAAGTTACAAATCCCTTTCTGTACAAGCTGAGCACCATCTTTGTTTTTATAAAAATTATCCTAACCTGTGACCTACCAAACATCTACAACAGACGGGAGCGGACCAAGGCGTCTGCCCCAAACAGTGCGTCCTGTTCAGAGTAAACATTAGTCTCAAACAAAAGACAGCGTCTTTTCTCTAGGGATGGGCGGAGCACAGGAATAGGGATCTCTGTCTCATTTTAGATTGGGACTTTTGGAAATGCCATCCAGTAGCTATCTGTAACTTCTAAGAAGGCTAAGTCTTTGCTGGTGCTTAAGTTCCAAGAGCTGACAGCCCTGGAGGGTCCAGGCGTGTGTGCTAAGCGGAGGCAGAGCTGGTGGCGGGGTGAAGAGCCAGAGTGTTGCTCCTCCCTCAGGGGCTCCCCGGCCGTGGAGCCCCAGGAAGGAGGGCCCTGGCCTGAGCTCCGTCCTGGGCTTGCTGCTGCCAGCCAAGGCGCTCATCTGACCTCGGTGAAGAGCCAGGCGTGACCTGCGCGCCACCACAGTGGCGGGGGTCTGTGATTTGTCCTGCTCAGACTGGCTCCTGTCTCTTCCAGGTACGAGCGCCTGGAAGACCAGCTGCATGACCTCACAGACCTGCACCAGCACGAGACGGCCAACCTGAAGCAGGAGCTGGCCAGCGCTGAGGAGAAGGTGGCCTACCAGGCCTACGAGCGGTCGCGGGACATCCAGGTACCGTGCCCTCCACACTGGATGCCACACAAGGTCTCAGCAGACAACACTGGTGACAAGCCAAGGTCACTCGGGGCTCTGGCCGGGACATCCCCTTGGACTCATTAGCTCAGGTTACAAACCTGACTGTGCAGCTGTACTCTGTACACTTCCCACCTCGATCAGGTATTTATTATCTCTCCCAGGCCTAATACACCAGAATTTTAATACATTTAACACAGAGGCAAATCCTGCCTTCGAAGCTTCCTGGCCAGGCTAGGGGTAGCCCAATGGCCAAAGGCCTCAAAACACGTGAAGAAGGCCTGAAGCACAGGCTGTGCGGCCCCCACAGATGCACACACGCACCCCACAAGCTGCAATTTCACCCCAGGAGAGTCACTCCGGAGCTGCCTCTGTGAAAGCCCCCAAAATGTACTCTTAACGAACATTCAGCTTCAGTTTCTGGGCGGACAGTGGTTATTTTCTCTCTCACTGCCAGTCTGAGCCCTGCTTTATGAGGCGGAAAACCGAAGCAAAGATAGCAGCTCTGGGCCACCTGTGGGCTGCAGTTCCGGCTGCAGTTCCGGCTGCGCCCCGCGCCGAGGGCTGAGCTCCTGCTCCTCCCACATGTCTGCTGGCACAGTTCTGGGGACCAAGTGCCAGAGCTGAGGCGAGTGTTCCCCAAAGTGAAGAGCGTGTTACCAGAGACACTTGGGAGGGCTGCCCAGCACAGGCGGGGAAACTCGACTTCGCAGCCTCTGCTGTGAGAGCCATGAGTCCACTCAGATCAGACACCGGCTGGGGAGCAGGGCGGCCCACACAGGGCATCTGTGTTCGCTCAGGCCTGGGGTGCTGGCGGGCCTCCTGCTCGGGGTGTTTGGGTTACTTCTCTCTCTGAAGAGACACATTCGGGGAAGGAGGTCAGATTAGGAAAGGGAAGGAGCTAGACACAGAGGAGTGGACGTCAGCAGTTTCATTTTGTCAGCAGGTCAGAACTGCAAAGAGAACAGGGAACCACTGCAGAGGCCACTCCTGTCACGTGGCCTGGCTGCTGGCCATCCTGCTCTTTCTAAGTAGCCCTCCATGAGCAGGTACTCTGTGCCTCAGTTTCCCTAGCCATGCAATGGAAATATCAACGAGCTGTGCTTCAACAGGTCAAGTGGATCAGTGGGATAATACTTTTCAGTGTAGTGTCTCTTCCGGGCACATAATAAACAGCCCAGAACCACAGTCGTTGTTCTTATGTGTCGCTGAGCAGCCCCATCCTGTGGCTCTTCGCCGTGTGCTCAGTTCATCTTTATTCCTGTCTGCTTGGTTCTCGCTGGCATTCCCAAGGCGGTTCAGTCGGAGCGTTTGCACGTTTACTTCCCCTGGCTGGCGAGCGATGAATGAATGTGCCGAAACGGGGGGCCGGCCCTCGTCCCATCACATCTCCGTGCTGCCCCACAGCGGGGAAGCCTGGGAGCGTGTCGTTGCTGGGCGCGTCCGCGAACCCACAGGAAGCCAACGCCGTAGGAGTCGGTGCTGGGAGCAGCCCCCCGCCTGGTTGGTAGCCTGGTGTGCTGAAAGTTACCATAGGAACAGCCCTGTTCTCGGCCCACAGTGTGTTCAGCAGAAGGAAAGCAAATCAGTGTTGGGACTGGTACACTTGCCTGAGTCCTGAGAGGACAGCTGTGTTTGAATTGTGCGAATGCACTGACAGGTGGCTTAGACAGTGGCCCTGTGCCCTGTGGCGCCTTACTCTCGCTTTCTGGCATCCTGTGCTGGCACCTGGTCTCTCTCCTGTTTTGCCAGTGCACAGCTCCACAGTGGCTCTGGGCTTGAGGAGATGGTGACAGTAAGGAGGGCCTAGTCCCTGTCCACATGCAGCTTGTGTGTCTCCTGTCCTGAAGACGAGCTGAGGGGAGACCTCCCTCAGGATATAACAGTTGAGGTGAGACCAGAGAGATACATGGGGGACCAGCAGTAGAAGAGAGGTGGGAATTAGGGAGACCCACGTCTCAGGCAGAATATACTGTGTGTGCAAGGGTCCTGGGGTCAGTTTGTGCTGCTTTTTGAAGTATGGAAGACACAGTTTGGCGGGAGGGCTGACTGGGGGAATAAGACATTGTTTTCATGTGAAAGATGCGAGAGGTTCTAGGAAAAGGGGTGTCAGAAATATGCACCTTTAAAGATCAGCTGGGTTACTGTGCAGAAGATGGGTTTGTAGAGTTGGGACGCACATGGGAGGGTTGTGTAAGGCCACTGCCAGTGAGAGACCCTGGTGACACTGATGGAAGGGGCCTGGGAGGAGGACCTGGATGGCTTGAGAGAGACTGGGGTGGCGTCGGCGGGGCCGGGTGATGGATGGGCTGGCCGGAGCCGTCAGTGGACCTCCCGGTGTGAGGTCCTGGCGCTGCTTTGGGAGGAGAGGAGGCTGTGGGGAAGCAGGGCTGACAGCAGGTGGCCCCATCACCGTGGGAACTTTGGGGAAGCTGTGTCTCGGGCACTGAATTCTGGGAATGCACAGGACAGGAGGTGGCCGGGACGAGGCCTGAGGAGAAGGCATCCAAGAGCGGCAAAACGGAGCTGCCCCAGCACCCGCACTGCCCCTTGCTCTCCCTCTGCTGGCTACAGTGCGGGCCCGTGTGGGAGCCCAGGAGGTGGGTCTGGCGGTGGGAGCCGCCGCAGGGGGAGCCTCTGCCGTCAGGAAAGGCAGGCAGCCCTTACCAGGGGCCTTGTTCCACGTCACCTCGGTACAGATTCAGGCACCAGAAATCATGACCATAGTTCCTGCTTGATGGTGTTCGCCGGTTGTGTGCGCCTGCCGGGTCTGTCTGTGGAAGCAGGGCGAATGAGCCTCCCAGTCCTCGTTTTAGGCCTCTGTCCAACACCGCTGTCGTGAGCGTGGGTATTGGGAGCTGTCTGTCAGGCGCCGTTGCTCGAGCTGGGGGCTCTCGCCTTCCGTCGGGGCAGCGTCGTCCACCGCGCTCACCGCTTCGCTCTCGCCCGCAGGAGGCCCTGGAGTCCTGCCAGACGCGCATCTCCAAGCTGGAACTCCACCAGCAGGAGCAGCAAACGCTGCAGACAGACACGGTGAACGCCAAGGTGCTGCTGGGCAAGTGCATCAACGTGGTCCTGGCCTTCATGACGGTCGTCCTGGTGTGCGTGTCCACCATCGCCAAGTTCGTCTCGCCCATGATGAAGAGCCGCGTCCACATCCTCGGCACCTTCTTCGCTGTGACTCTCCTCGCCGTGTTCTGTAAAAACTGGGACCATATCCTGTGTGCCATCGAGAGGATAATAATACCGAGATGAAGCCACAGCTCCCTCCCTTCACGTCCCCTGAGTTTTTATTTTAAAAGAAAACTGCATACTACCAAATTTTTAAGTGAACTTGCTTTATGGACGGGAGGGTGTAGGGATGCGCTGTGCAGTGAGTAGCTGCGGCTCTGTTTGCTCAGTAGCAGTGGCTGACATAGTCCCTGTACTCGGCTAACATGACACTCTTTCCCCGCCGTCCCCACCATGCCCACTGCCTTAATCAGACCCAACTACCGCCCCTCGAGCCCAGTGTGGAAAACCCTGTCCAATGAGCAGGTGGCCTTGCCAGAGACCCAGAGGACAGGGCCTTCCACCCCGCTCCCGAAGTCTTCACACTTGAGCTCCTCCGTTGCCAATGGCTGTGTTCCCTGAGCCCTTCAAACAGCAAGGTCGTGTTGTGGGTCATGATCGAGGAAGCACCCGCCCACAGAAGTGCGTAAATCTGTGTGGTCCATCCGGCCGTTCACGGGTGACATAGTCCTGTGATGCTCAGTGTAGACCGTGGTCACCTGTGTGACCGTACCACATGGAACCATTACAGGACACTGTCAGCTGACACAGCTGTTACAGCTTTGGTTGCACTTTGAGAGGCACTAGACCTTAGGAGTGGGCTCCCCTTAGCCCAGGGAGCCACCCCCCTGATTTCACCCTTCCGGGCGGTATACACCCCACCTCCCGTGCCAGCTGTGGCTCTCCCAACCCTGGCTTTGTTCATGCAGGGGCCTGTGAGCACTACCTACTCCAAGGCTCGTGTTTTTGCAAACCTTGATTTTGATAAAAAGAAAAGCAAATCTTCTCAGATGTGATTCACTTTTTGCAACTCACTGTGAGGACCTGGCGCTCTTCTCACGGGGGTCTTTCACACAGAGAGAGGACAGGCCGAGTGTCCAGCTTGGGGTGGAGATTATCGGGGTGGTTCCCTGCGGCTCCTCCGCTTAGGGGTGGGAAAGGCCCAAGGACGCGATGAGCTCGGTCCGGCTTGGTGGTGCTGGCTGTGGCTTCAGATTACACCAGGGACAAGTCCGAGGCGTTGGCTGGCACGCCGCCACAGCGGGGAAGCATTGGCACGCTCCTGTCTGTGGCCTGCGTTGAGGGGTGACCCCTCGCCATCCAGTCCAGTTCTCTGGGTTCATAACGAGGAGGAGGATATTGTGGAACCGGCAGATCAGTGCCCTCCGCCTCCACCGCCACCATTTGCCAAAGGTATAAAGACATGAGCTCCAGTACATTTTCTTCTTCCTGGAGACATCGGGGGCTCCTGGATTTAAATTAAGTGCAATATTTTGCCAGCAGCTTTCTTAGGGAAATCTCCTGGGGACGTCAAATGTGACAGAGTATGCCGTACTGTGAGGAAGTGTGAGAGCTGGGCCTCTAGTTAGTACCAGCCCAGTGTGTGTGTGAGGTTCCTACAAATGAAGCTTTTTTAAAAAATGTACAATTCAGTAGTTGTAGTAAATGCACAAACCATTCGAACGTTACCCTTATCTAATTCCAGACTTCAGCTTTTTAAAACAACAATTATCATGTCGTGAAATCAGTGGTTAGAGAGCAGTTTGGAGCTGGGGCTGGGGGACCGCTGCCCCTCCCCTGCTGCACCGCCAGGTCCCTGCCCACGAGGCTCCGGTGGCCTCCAAAGCTGACTACACACAGTGACCCAGGAAACCCAGGGTCCAGATCAAAGGAGGGGCCGAGGGAGGAGGAGCAGTGTGCTGCTTTGTCCCAGAGTTTGAAGGCCAGCCGCACCTGACCTGTGGGCATTCAGTCTAGACAGGCCAGTCGGGCTGGGGTCCTGGGAGGGCGCTTCGGACGGGCCTGCGCGTGGGTGGGTGTCGTGCTGCTGGAGGTCTGGAGAGGACCCCCGGGATTCCAGCACTGCTTTGGCTGATGTTTCTCAGACCCGAGACCACCAGCCTGTCTTCTCTTGTGAGTGGAGAAAGCGGAAGCAGCGCCCTCCATCTGCTCCCCTTGAGCTCGTCACAGAACCTGCTAGAAACCCTCTGAAATCTGGAAGTCCCGGAGGGCCAAACCCTAACCCTCCCGCCTGACTGTGAATCCTCTGGTGTTGACTTATCACATGCGGATAACCTTGTTTTCACTTGGATCTGCTCAACCTACACAGCATATTTATTTTAGACTTCTGTGGAAAGTTCATGAAGCTTTTTACTTTGTAATAAGGTTATACACTTCAAGGAGACTTTCACACTGTAGTTTGTTATTGTCTTCTTAGCCTAGCCCTTACTGCTTGCTTTTGTCAACGCAGAGGCGAAATTACATTTTATAGACAAATAAAACCGGTGATACAGCTGTGACATATCCTGGAATTAAATATTTAATTTATATCAAAGTCACCTCTTCTTTCGTTGGTTAAAAAACAAAAACAAACAGGGGCCGGGGAGTTAGCTCAGTGGTTCCAGCGCCTGTCTCGCAAGCGCAAGGACCCGGGTTCGATTCCCGGTAACCACATAACAATACTGGGTGTGGAGACCCACACCCAGCAGCAACCAGTACCACACACCACAGTGCCGGGCGTGGTGGCTCACGCCTGTAATCCCAGCACTCCGGAGGCAGAGGCAGGAGGATTGTGATGTGAGTTGGAGGCTGAGCTCAGGGCCAGCCTGAACCACAAAGCGAGACCCTGTCTCCAAAAACCTAAAAACAAAAAACAAAAAACAAACACCTTGTTCCTGGCCAAAGAAGAAAGGCAGTTGGGGGACGCCCAGCCAGTTGGCTAGTGTGCATTCCGGATGATTTCAGATTCTAGCCCTGGATTTTCTGATGACATTATTGTCACGATCGCCAGGATAATGATAATTTCTTGAGGGTTTTGTTCAGCTGAAATTTGGAGGAAGATTACACCAGAACACACTTTCCCCCAAAACAAAACGAAACCCACAGAGAAGCAGCGGCTCGCCATGCTGGTTGAGATGGAGGACGCTGGCCCTTCCCGGCCCGCTGGCCTGTCGAGCTGGGGGCGGGGCTGCTGACCCCTGACCTGTGCGGAGGCGACGGTCCCGCTTCCCCTCTCCAGCGTTTAGTCCAGCCGGGGCTGTGCTCCCCGGTCCGCGAGCGGCCCCACGTTCAAAGCCTTCCGTGCCGTCCTTCTTGTGTTCCTGTAATGTTGCCCTTGTCTGTGTCTCTGCCCGCAGCCTCGCTAGCTCATGCAGCTTCATTATAGGCTCAATAATGGGGAGGGAACAGTTTCCCTTGGGCAACTAATTACTTTTGTCCTTTTCGGTTGAGTTTTAAACACCAAATTGTTTTGCGCTGAATGGGAACATTTTTTGTATTAAATCCAGACAGAGTTGTATTGGTTGGGGAAAACACTGAAATATCCTTATTAATAGGGACTTGTGTGATTAAACAACCTATTTTGCATGTTTCTTCCATCTTGAGGCATTACTTAGTTTATCCAGAGAGCTGTTTCAAGCAAGTTACGTGTGACTAAGGAGAGAATGCGCTGAAAAAGAAACATTACTGAGAATGATGAGAGTGTCCGATTTACTTCAAGAGCAGATAAAAAAGCTCACAAAAACAAAAAGGATAGTTAATAGCAGCTTGATAACCTGTAAGACAAAAAGAATAACTAGCCAAGAAGCAAGAAAGTTGAGAGGGGTGGCACATACCTGTAATCCCAGTACTCAGGAGGCTGAGGCAGGAGGATCTCTGTGAGTTCAAAACCAGGCTGGGCTACATAGAGAGTTCAGGGCCAGCCTGAACTACAAAGTAAGACCCTGTCTCAAAAGAAGCAAGAAAGCTCTGTACCTGGATTGTTTTAGTAATGAGTTCTGTTTTGCAGTTTTAATTTATTTAAAGCATATCTACTGTGTTTGTCCAAGGAGAAATGTTTCAACAAAATGTCCTGTGTGTCAAAGACGCGTCTGGGCGATGGCGGCTCGGAAACTGGAGTGTTGATGGTGATGTCTGTTGCACAGTTTCTATTTTTGTCAGATCTTACATAGTTTTGTGTCAGCCTAAAATTGTGATTCTCCTGTGGAACTTTACCCTGTGTGGTGTTGTCAGTGAATTCAAAGCAGGTGCCGTTATTTTTTTTAAATAAACACTTGATATGATCTCAGTGTTAAATAAAGAGTTAAATTTCTTAAATTTTCACATTCGTCAGAACCCATCTCGGTGATGTATGTGTGAATGTACGTGAAATTAATTTTAACAGACTACTCTGTGTAGCAGTTTTGGTTTATAACAAACCTGGGTACAGGTGAGTGTCCTCCCTGTACCTGCCGCCCCACGCACAGGTGCAGCACCCTGTCAGCTGCCCCGGAGGTGTGCGTTGGTCAGCTGCACAGGCACATCGTGGCCACGCCAAGGGCACACGGCTTACGTGAGGCTCACCACAGGGCTGTACAGCGTGGGCGTCGGGTAAATGCAGAAGGGCCTGCAGCGTCAGGCGGAAGAGCCGTGCCTCAAGAATCCTCCGCCTGTCTGTTCATTCCTCCCCCACATAATCCGTTTTCAAACTCGTTTCAAGTATTAGAAAGCTTTGTTTTCACAGAGTGAGCTGGACTGACGGTCCGATGGGTGGGTGCTGTGCCCTCGTTCTGTTGGCGACCAGCTCCCAGAGCCACAGGCTTCTGCGGAGGTCACAGGCCCGGGGCACTCCGGGCTCCGTCCCTGCACTTTCGTCTCTTGTGCCCTGTGCCCAGGAAGGCTGCCCCCTCACTTGCCTGTCCTGTGCAGACTAGAAAATGGAACTTGGACGAGGAAATTCTTAACGACATCAGCTTGTTCCCTGCCCTGGAAAAGGCTTGTTTCAATCTGTGTGGGACATGACTGGTATTTTCTCACTTGTCACGTGATGTCTAAAGATGTAAATACAGAAAACAGTGATGGAATGAAGCGTGTGTGTGTCTAGCCCAGCATATTTCCAAATGTCGATTTGGAGAAATTTTTACCAAACCTGTGTTTCCCTGAAGAAAAGAAACAGAAAAGGTTTCATTTGTTGGCTTCTAACTGATAGTAAAAGACAGTGTCATAGAAAAAGTCAGTACTTTCTGATTTCGAGTAACACATGGGTTCTGATAGAAAAGATTACCCAGTCACAGTTTCCCAACATGACATAAATGATTTTATAATAGAAGCAATAGTAAAAAGCAATATAAAGTACTCCATAATAGCCTTTCTGAGTTTGTGACCCTAACATAGTAGGTCTTTTGCAGCCCCATGCAGAATGACTTTCTAATAGTCATAACCAGGAAAGGCTGAAACACGGGCTGCGGAGGGACGGTGACTGTAGGTGTGCACCTGATGCTATTCAGGCACTTCCGGTGCAGTGCACGGTGTCAGTGCATGACCTGGAGAACCAGCACGGCCGTCCCAGCACCCCGTGCACCGGTGCCGCTCTCCCCACCAGCAGCTGGGTGCAGTCTGGCTGCGTGGTGTGTTTATCCAGCCCCAGCGGTGGGCCTGAGTCCACACTGGCACTCATGGCCCTTGTACCAGAAGGAACCGAGCCGTAGGGGCTGCAAGATGGTAACTGTCTCTCCAAGTCCCAGGGCCACACGGTCAGTGCTGTGGTTACAAATCAGGCCCCTCTGCCCCTTCACCTGCTGGCCACGTTGGGCAAGGGCAGAGGTGCCCGAAGATGACACGCTAGAGCTCTGAACAGCCACAGGCTGACAGATTTGTGGATGAAGAGAGCAGAAAGCCATCAATTAAAACCACTCTGACACGGGGCCTGGCTCCCCGGGATGCCCGGGGTGTGTAACTGGCAGTTCACTTGGCTGAGTATTTCTTGGCTTTTTTGCTTAGCGCCGAGACACTGGCGTCCCTGGCGGCTTCTGCTCCGAGCGCCATGACATCTGCTGCCATCTGTGGTGGCCACCTCTGGAGTCTCTCTCCTTGCTAAGCCAGCCAGAACGCATCCCCTGCCAGGCCTTGAACTTGATTCAAGCTGTTAACAGGAACAAGCGGCAGCCACGCTAGCAGCTGTTTTGTTGGTGGGTACTCTGGCCCAGCACAGGGAATTGGACTGACTGACTTTCTTTCCTTTTCTCTCTCCTTCTTTCTTTCTTTCTATCTCTCTCTTTTTCTGTCTTCCTTCCCTCCCTCCTTCCTTCCTACCTTCCTTCCTGTCTCTTTCTTCCAAGTCATGGCTTGGTCTCACTCACAGTTTAGGGATTCCTTCCACTACAGAAAGTGTCTAAGGCTGGGACCCCCTGTGACTGTCCAGCTGTCGGTGTCACACTAAGGATTCTAACTCAGCCTTTGACTGTGGCTTCCTCTCCAGAGTTGTTTTGCCTTCTCTTCCATCATCATGCTCCCCTCGCCTGGGCCTCCCTGTAGGAATTACCAGACCCCAAAATCTAGGCCAATGTGCACATGAACACCCCACCCCCATACACTATCATACTGGCTCAGAACCCAGGCACAGTCCTGGAGTCTCGGAGAGGTGGCTTCACCGGCATGATGGTCAGATGTTGACAATGACGCTGTGCCACGTGTGAAGAAGCAGCAGCCCCAAGCGGTCAAGAGTGTTCACGGAGAGGGAAGGGAGGACATCCAGCCGGTCACTGAGCAAGTCCTTGTCCGCAGAACAGCACCAGAAGGGCACGAGGAGCTATGGCTGGCTGGCTGTCCAGGTCCCTGGGCCCTTCCTGGCAAAGGGCAGTCCTGCCTGGTATTGCGTTCCCAGAGCTGGTTCTGGGCATGCCTCTGCACGGACTCCGTGCCACGCTGCAGGCTTCTGCTCGGCTCCTCGGGAACCATCTCTCCGGGGATAGACGGCTGGTCAGCCACTGCCAGGCGGCTGTAGAGCTGAACGTGAACCGTGTGTCTTTGCTCCTCGGGGACGGCCTCGTCAGCACCAGTTGGCACGAGTCCTTTCCCAGCTGGGGTCCCTCATAATGGACGGAGCGGTCTCTGAGCCACTATGTGACACTGCTGTGTGTCCGCACAAGATGACTGAGGTCTCGGACTCGGCAGTAACCTACATGGTGTACTTAGATGCTGTGATGCACAAATAAACACATAACCTACGAGCATGCACACTATACTTATGAATGTGTAATTTATATGTAAACAGGATTTATTTTTAAATTTTGAAATGAACACAAATTAGAGAAAAGCTAGGTGTTCATTACAAAAAATTATATTTTTCCCGAACCTTTTCAGACTAACTTGGCAATGTGAAACCTAATCACCTATAAATATTTCAGTGAGTAATTCCTAAAAATAAAGAGTCTCCTGTCTAACCGCAATCCAGTCGTCAGGAAGTCAGTCGGATGTCTTCCTGACACTGTCCTCGGACCCCACCCAGGGTCACTGTTGTCCCAGCGAAGTCCTCACTGCAAGACCGCGATTGCGTGTCATGATCTCGTCTGTCTCCTCCAGACGGGCATAGTTCTGGGTGCTTTTGAGATTATAGGCCGGTTATTTTGTAGAAAGCCCTTCAAGCTGATGTTTTCATGACTAAATCCAGGTTACCAGCTGGCCAGAAGCACTGAGGCCTGCGGAGGAAGCACAGTTCCAACTGTCCCATCTCTCCTGATTTTGCTGGGATGGCCAATTATGTCAGCGGCTGCCAGAGAGATGACTGCAGAGACATCTCTGTAACAGTGAGTGTCCTGTGGAGAGGAATTCTGTCCCTCCGTGTCCCCACCAGGCTTCTGAGTTCTTCATTTCCTCAGTACAGAATTCTGCTTGCTTACTTTATTCAAAGGGTTGGCGTCCATGCTTAACATTCATCTTAGTGGCCCCCTGGCCCCTCTGGCTGGTGGGAAGCCCTTGGAGCAGCCTTGGGGGACCTTTGGACCTGTCCCCACTGCTCCGTGGGTGACCTTTGCTTTCGGCACAAGGTGCCCCAGGCTGTGCTCCTCCCTCCCTGGATGGCCAGCTGAGATGCTCTGCAGAGTCTGGCACTTTCCAGTGGAAACGGTGCTCATTAAGCCAAGACCTAATGAAGCCTTGCTCTTTGCTGCTGGGGCATCCCTGTTCCTTGGCCTTCCCGGGAGATGGAGTGGGCACAGGTGGCACTGTACATGGATGTACACGTGTGTGTATAATGTGTATGAGATGTGTGCAGACATGTGCATCCATTAGAGACTGACACACGCTTGGAGGTTCCCATGCCGAGTCCCTCACACCGAGTGAGGTTCTATGGGAGGCAGGACTTCGGGAGACAGATTAAGGGTGCTTCTGAAGGTGTGCGCTTCCTGACAAAATAAGCCCTGAAGTAGAGGAGTAGACACCAGGACACAGAGGACACGGCAATGACACAGTCACCTGCCGGGCAGCAGCAGGTCAGCTGTGCTGTGGCCTGCACAGCTGTGAGTCGTGACAGCAGTGCGGCAGCCACGGGGCCCGTGCTATTTTGTTAGAGCTGTCAGGGTGAGAAGACAGCATCCGTACCAGTTTCCGCATTCGTCCCTGTGCGCACACATCAAAACCAGTGCTCATTTCTGCATCTGTGCACGCTGACAGTCCCGAGGGCATGCCTGTTCCACTGGTACTGAAAAGCACCCCGAGTTTGTTCTACCTTTCTCCTCCAGACATGTAACTCCTTTCTCCAACGTGATCACAGATTCCCACTGTCCCAGGATACAGGTGCTGTTTTAAAAATTCTATTCAGTCCATGTGTGCGGCACATAATGGTTACATTCTGCCTGGAGAGTCAGAACCCGTAGGTAACATATCTTTGTTCTCACCCCTCCCTGCCCATTCCCCCCCCCCCATCTCCCGGTCCCCTTCCCTTTTGCAAAAGCTCTGTCCCCTCATTTCCTATTATCAGCTTTCCTCTTGCTCTGTAATGTATTTTATTGTTGCATTTCTCTCATTGGAGGAACCACGACTCATGAACTGTGTGGCAGCAGCAGACACCCCCTGCCTTCTGCTGGGGTCCCATCTGGATAAGCCCCACCCTGAGTTGAGACGTCCCAGGTTGAAACACTGCTCTTTCCCTGGCCTGTGGAAGGCACTGTCGTAACCCAGTGGCCCGGGGTACCATGGTGTCCCGGGGTCGGGCGGCAGGCTGGGGCTGCTGCTAGCTGTCACTGCCCAGTGCTGAGCGCGGCGGACCAAGCACTGCTACTCAGGAGAGGTCCGGGGTCTAGGCGGGAAACCTGAGCCAAGCGGATGTGCTTTGCCTTCACGCCACGGTCAAGCCGAGATCCGGAGAAAGTCAGGGCCATCAGCAGGGACCCACCACACCGCCCTCTGTGTAACGAGATGCCTTCTGCTGGGCACAGCTCCCCTGAGTGGGCACTGACGGTGCCAGGCTGCCGTTTTCTGGGGCCCCTCCCCACCCTGCCCACCTGCACTGTGCCCCTGCTGGGGCTCGTCCTCCCTGGCCACTACCTGGAGCTCTCACCAGTGGGTCCCCGCTTGCCCGCCCCCTTGACCACTACTGACTTCAGAATTAAGCTGATTGCGAGGGAAGAAACCAGGACTGGGACAGGAACTGATTTGTACGGTTCTGGGCAGCCACGCTAGGGTCTCCCACACATGCTGGGCGAGCACTCCGCTCAAGCTACAGCCTCGAGATTTTTTATTTATGTATGTATATTTATTTATTAAGACAAAGTCTCGCTTTGGTAGTTCAGGCTGGCCCTGAGCTCAGCCTTGAACTCACAGAAATCCTCCTGCCTCTGCCTCCCAAGTGCTGAGATTAAAGGTGTAAGCCACCATGCCTGGCACTGCGGTATACGGTTCTGATTGCTGATGGGAATGAGTCTCCATGCCTGACATTGTTATATGTGGTTACCTGGGATCGAACCCTGGCCCCTGCACTTGCAAAACAGGTGCCAGAAACACTGAGCTCAATCCCCGGGCCTCGGGACTTTTTATTTTGAAAGTGTGTCCTGCTAAGTTGCCCCAGCTAGCCTTGAGCATGCAATCCTCCTGCCTCAGCTTCCTGAGCAAAGTAATGGATGTGCACCACTGTTCCTAGGCTTAAGAAGAGCGATTTTACTGTGAGTTTCTTTTCTGAAGATTTTAGTAATAAAAATGACCAGGAAGCCATTTGGGAAATACAGAGGGACTAAGAAATAGAAATCTCCATTAACTCTTCTGTGTGGAGAAAA
This sequence comes from Petromus typicus, assembly GCA_004026965.1. Taxonomy (NCBI): domain Eukaryota; kingdom Metazoa; phylum Chordata; class Mammalia; order Rodentia; family Petromuridae; genus Petromus; species Petromus typicus. The sequence goes on from PVIR01017314.1 coordinate 30,917, forward strand.
CCACTATTACGCTTTTCTCTTAAAAGTGTCAAGCAAACAAACAAAAAGCAAAGCAACCCCAGATTCTTCTGTTGAGAAAGGAACACAGGCCCGCGTTCAAAAGTTCCGCAGAAACCCGGCCCTGGTGCCCCCCAGCGGCCACAGCGGCCCTGCGCGCGGCCCGCCAGCTCTCTTCTCTGCCGTGCGTTGGTGTGGACTGCACCGCTGGCCCAGCTGCACTCGTACCTAACTCACCTGTGCCCTGTGAGTCCTTTCGTGCTGTGCTTATTTAGCAAAAATAGGAACCAGAGTGTTACGCTACGTGGCCGCACAATTTCCCATGTTTTATTTGACCCGTCTCCCGTTAGAGGACTGCTGTTTTATACCATTATAAATGATGAGCTTGGGCTTTACTGTGCCAGCGTGGCGTGGTGAAGCAGAACGGCTCTTCAGGGCAGTAATAGGTGTTAAGCCCACACTGGCTGAAGCACAGAAATTTGTTTTCCTCTTGAGAAGCATTTGACTGAGCCAAGATTTGGGCAAGACTCCCGAGTTTGGAGCAGGTAATCCTGCAGCCAGGTTGTAGGTGGGACTCCCAGAGGTGCAGCTGGGGTCCTCCCTCTGGATTTCTGAACCTCTCTACTCTCAAAGAACATGAAAGGATGTAGAGAGAGAGGCGAGCAAGAAAAAGGTCTCAAGTTTGCTTTTACTTTGGATTTTTTTTTTTTTTTTGAGATGAGAAATCACTCTGTAGCCCAGGCAGGACCCAACTCATGGCGATCCTCCTGCCTCAGCCTCCTGAGTACAGAGATTACAGATATGTACTACCACACCCAGCTTTTCCTTTAGACTTTTGCCAGGGTGACTATATAGAAACTGGGGTCCTAGGACTCTCTCTCTGAGGTGGTCTGAGGCCAAGCTGAGGGGTGGTTTCCTGCCCTGAAGTGAGGAAGCGCAGGTGACCCACAGCTGCTGTACAGAGTGGCTGTATGGGGACAGCAGGGGAGGCTGGGTACTTTCTGCTGGACCGACAGAGGCCCCAAGGAGAAGAGACTGCAGGTTGTGCTTAGTGAGGGAGAGGGTGGGCAGGAAAGGCAGAAGTCCCAGAGGAGGTGGCTAGAGAGGGCCACTGCAGCCCCATCCTCTGACTTCGGAGAGACCCAGCCCCAGGCAAGGGACCCCAGGAGAAGGCAGAGGAGAAAAATCTCGCAGGAGCCTGCAGAAGGGCCCAGGAGGGTGAGCTTGCACTTCTGCTGGGTGGACAGCGAGGCCAGCAGGCAGCAGTGCTGCTCAACAAAGACTGCCTGTCACCCTGACAGTCATCCCCGCCGCCATGCAGTGTCCCACAGCCCAGCTGGCTGGCAGAGCGCAGGGCTGGGACAAGGGCAGGCATGAGATGTAACAAAGAGAAGAAACTGACGGTGGATGGGACGCCTGTGACAGGAGGGTCCCTAACCACCCTCAGGAGCAGCCGCCTCCCGATACCTGTCCGGAGGAGACGAGGCACAGCTTAAACAGTGGGGAGGTTTTTTTCACCTAAAAAGAAGCAGGAGAGTAGGCTGGTTGCGTGGTTGGGTTATTAGTTTCAGTGAAAGCTGAAAACCAAGCTCATCTGTCCTTTGGTGCTGCTGACCCCAGTACCCCAATGGTGACTCCCTTCCTGACTGCAGCACAGCTGCCACTGATCCGGGCATCACATCATCCTCACTCAGAAAAACAAAGAATTGTAGGTTCTCCTCTCCCTCTGTCTTTTACAAAGAGGAACATCTAATTCTAGAAGCGCCCCTCACCTATACGGCCAACCTGTGACCCTTAGGCCCAACCTGGTCACATAAGCACCCCTCCGAGCGTATTTCCTGTGTGTCTCTGCTTCCGTATTTGTGAAGACTTCTCAAATCTCTATAAACTGGTATCTGCCTCGTGCCCGGGGACTGCTTCCCCAGAGGTCATTCAGTATGTCGCTGCCCTCTCTGGTGCATGAGTTCTGTAGTTTCCTGACTTCACCTGCCCCTGCTCTACCCAGGCCCTTGTCAGCTCCACCTGGTGATGGTGCTGCCCCCTGCAGGGCCAATGCTGATCTCTTCTTCCAGCGCCAGCTCCATTTTTATTTTGAGGTTCGTCTGTAGGACCCTCCTGGGGTGCCTCAAAGTCCATAATCAAGGCCAATGTTTGTCTCCTTACACTGAATCTGTTCTTTCTGTATCTATTCTCCTGTTAGGACAGGAGCTGTGTCCTAATTTATTTAGCAAAATAGGAACCAAAGTGTTACGCTACGTGGCCGCACAATTTCCCAGGTTTTATTCGACCAGCCTCCTGTTAGAGGACTGCTATTTTATACTATTATAAATGATGAGCTTGGGCTTTACTGTGCTCCACGGTCCCAACACTTACCGCGTCGGCGAGCTGGAAATCTGGAGCCCTCTTCCCCCATGGCCACCCCTGGGTCCCACGGCCGCTTTCCAGCCGCTCAGGGTCCATCCGCTGACGCGCCCCTCGGCTCGAGCTTGCCAGCTCTGTTTCCTGTGCATCTCCAGGTGGCTGGCTGTCCGCTCCGTCTGCTGTCTAGAGGAGCCACCCTGTGGTCCCTGGCTTCGTTCAGGGAGCACGGCTGTGTCCTGCCCTCAGAGTCCCTCCAGAGAGGTGGAAGTGGTAATGCGTTATAAGAGGGCTGGTGGCTGTGCAGGCCACGCATGTTCCCGGTGCTAGCTGTGAGTCACTGAAGGGGCTACCAAACAATCCCCACAGCGCCACTGCAGAAGTGGAGAGAAGAGAGCCAGATCGCAAGAGACGGGAGTCCTGGGGACAACACGGAGCTCAGGGCATCTCTGGAAGCATCCCAGTCCCCAGTCAGGGTCCCTCTGGGACACGCTCGTAAGAATCGCGAGCACCCTGGCGTCACTATCAGTGGTCAAGAATCCAGCCTCTGTCCCCAAATACAAATTCCAGAACTGGCCCCCGAATCTCCCAGCTTGCCATCCCTGGGCCCCTAAAGGTAAGAGTCCCACCCTCACCGGCCCGCTTCCCTAACAGCCCCACAGCTGACCTCTGACAAGTCTTGTCCCTCCTCGCAGACCGTACTAACGGTAGCTGCCCAGATATCCGGGAACAAAGGGCTTCGAGTCCGGTGCTGAGGACCAGCCCCCCGCTTTAGAGAAACGCGTGGTCACTGTCGTACGGCTGTCGGCCGGCGGAGACACGCACCTTTGTTTTTAACATTTGTTGTGGGGCGTTTTCCCTGCAGGCGAGGTTGGCATGAGCACGCCAGGAAGCTGCACGGTTCACGGTCACATCCCGGGACCGTCCAGCCTGGTGTCCGGGAACCAGCGGCGCCGGGCTCCGACGCACCCCATTGCTGAGGCTGCAGCAGCCTCTAGGGGTTGCCATGGGTTACTGAGGGCTCCGCCTGGGCCTGGGCTGCTTCCGGCTGGAGTCCTCTCCGGCTCCTCTGTTGTCCCAGGGAGCACGAGGTCGGCTGGCTCCCACGGTCTGCACCTGGGCGGAAGGATGCTGGTTGCCTGTGGATGGTCACCCCACCCAGGCCCACCTAAGGGCGACCCTTCCTAAGTGTGCACACAGCGCATGCGCAGCTGCCTGCGCTTATGGGGGGCTCCCCTGGGCTCCCCAAGCCCAGCTCTTCTCCACACAGCTGAGTGTGCAGGCCTGGCTTCGTGCTGTCCTGAGATCAGCACTGACCTTGTTGCTCCATGTTTGCTAGCACCGGTGAGTTCCCACTGCCCACCAGGGGAAGTGGGCACCGCCGAACATGACCTCCAAGGCCACGTCCCCACGCCCGGCCACGCTCAGCCCTCCTCTCCTCACAGGCCGTCACCACATTCTCCTCAGAGAGGACTGAAGAGTTCTAAAGGCTGAGGAAAAGAAATCAGCCAGTTTGCACGGTTTCCCTTACCTGAGAAACCCAAAATGTAGTGAACAAAATAAAGGAGAGAGAGAAGGAAATGGGGAGGAGATTCTCGGGAACGGGAAAGAGGACTGAGAAGACGACGGGGTGGGGTGAGGGTCAAAATTAGCCAAAGTCGGCGCATGTGTGCCGGTCCCCACACCTGCTGCTCATGTGTCTCTACATTTGCTGAGAAGAGTAAGAGGCGGAGCTGTGCTCCTCTACTCCAGATGTGACGGCTCGGCCCTTCAAGTCTCAGCTCTCGCACGTGGGGAATCGTCTAATAATTAGCTGTAAGGTGCAAGCACGTGTGCATGTGTGTGACCCAGTATTTGGCAGGGCACCTGTGATTTGCCTTCCCGCAGGAGACACGCCAAGGAGGCCCAGACACCATTCCTCCTCTGGAGTCATTTATCTCAGAGTTGGGTAAATAAGAATACACCAAACAACGAAAAGGAAAGCATTAGACCAAGATTGCTCTGAAATGTGTCTTATTTGGCAACAATGATTTTCAC
>PVIR01017315.1:0-35268 GCA_004026965.1 Petromus typicus
TGCCCAGTTAGTGGGACACTGCCTCATGCTGAACTTGCTATCCATCGGTCCCCCACAAACGTGCAACATGTGTTCACATTAATGAACACTGGACAGACTGTAGTCTGATTTATGGCAATCCTGTGAACTTCCTGGGGAAGGCAGCCCACAAAGATGGCTACAAGGGGTGTACCATCAAAGTGAAACCAACAACTATGGCTCTAGCTACAGGTCGTCTGCCCCTTCAAGCCTACTTCATCTCCCCACTACCAGAGTGCATCCTGGGAGTGGACATCCTCCAGGGGTTGAGAACGCAAGAACAGTTTCCCTCCACATAAAAAAGAAGGTAATGGATGGTCGCTGTGTTGCCACGGGTTACTCGCATAGCACCACTGTTTGGCCAGTCCTGCTGCTTTGAACCTGTGGTGACAAATCACAATGAGAATGCGGCGTGGTGAAGTAAAACCATTCACTTGGCTCTCTCTTACTGTGGGAAAGAGAAAGGTACCAGGGCCCAACAATCTTCAAGATCATACCCTCAATGACCAAAGACCTCCCACTAGGTCCCATCTCCCAGCAGTGCCACAAGCTAAAGACCCAGCCTTTAGGGCACAGGCCCTTGCCAGAGCACAGAACTCTTCTTTTAACTTCCACTGGACTGAAACCTCTCTGTTCAGTAAACAATTACTCAACAAATGAGGAGTTCAGACTAATGTAGGCTAAGTTGTTAATCTAGTCGGTAATGGTCCCCATCACTCTCCTCAGAGAAGTCTTTTTTAGGGGCTGGGTGTTAGAGAATGGTCTTGCTATATAGTTCAGACTGGCCTTGAATTCACTATGAAGCCTAGGCTGGCCTTGAACTTGCAGCAATCCTCCTGCCTAGGCCTCCTAAATGCTGGGATTATAGGCTTGAGGCACCACACTGAAGCTTCCTGACAGAAGACTTGGAGAAAGCAAACAGCTCGCTCTAAAACCAGAGCCAGAGGGGACCTCAAGGCAGCATTGTGACAAAATAATTAAAGGGCTAGTTGGATGGCTTAACACACACCAGAACACACTGTCTCTACTTCCCTGACCTGTTGAACCAGGCGTGACCATATCTTGCACTAAGCAATGATGTGTGAACCATAAAAAAAAAAATGACATGTATCTCTTCTGACCACAAGTTCTAAGTGCTCTGCACTATATGCCTTCTCCACAGGCTCCAGGAAGAGACTACTCCAGACTGAAGAAATACAAAGCAAACCCTCACTGACACACAATGGTCAAATAGTACAAGCCAGAAATGAATTTCTGTCACAAGTCATCAAGATTTGGAATTGTTAGGCCGGGGAGTTAGCTCAGTGGTTCAGGGGCCTGTCTTGCAAGCACAAGGACCCGGGTTCGATCCCCGGTAACCACATACCATACTGGGCGTGGAGACTCATGCCTAGCAGCAATCAGCGCCACATACCACAGTGCCGGGGGTGGTGGCTCACGCCTATAATCCCAGCACTTGGGAGGCAGAGGCAGGAGGACTGCTGCGATGTGAGTTTGAGGCTGAGCTCAGGGCCAGCCTGAACTACAAAGCGAGACCCTGTCTCAAATAAAAAAAAAAAATTTGGAATTGTCTTCATGCCAGTAAAGTTACTGCAGACAGAAATCTAAAGATGCCTACTCACCCCAAAGATTTTCATCTACCAATATTCACTGGGCCACAAATCTACAAACTATTATGAAGAGATTTTCGAAGTATAATTAAAGCTCTAAGTCCGCTGACCTTAAAATTTAGACCTTTGCAAGTGGGCCTGACCTAAACACATAAGCCCTTTTAACAGCACCAAGTTTTCTCTGGATGAAAGCAGGAGGTAAGGGAGACTTGCAGCTCAGGCCTCAACATGCCATAGCTGGTTTAAGAAAGGCGACCACGTGCGCAGAAATTCGGCTTCCCTTGAAGAGCCGAGAACAGCGCTAGGCCAGTGATGGCAAATCTCTTAAAAGTTTTCAGTGATAACAAACAGTGCACGGTGGGCATGGGCATGCATGCCTGAGGTTTGCCACCACTGCCTTAGCCTAATAAGCAGCAAGGAAAAGGGTACCTCAGACCTACAACCATAGGAAGTGGATTCTGTCAACATCATAAAGCTCAGTCTGCCTAGTCCCTTCATCTTAACGTCAGGAGACATTAAGCAGAGAGTCCAAGCAAGCCTGCCAAGACTTCTGACCTGCAGAATCAGCATTAATTAATGGGTATGGTTTTATAACCCTAAGTTATAGTAATTGGTCCACACCACTATAATACAATGCAAATTCACTTAACATTTTTTAATCCATATAAAGGTTTTTTTTTTTTTTTAGGTTTTTTTTTGAGACAGGGTCTCGCTTTGTGGTTCAGGCTGGCCCTGAGCTCAGCCTCAAACTCACATCACAATCCTCCTGCCTCTGCCTCCCGAGTGCTGGGATTACAGGCATGAGCCACCACGCCCGGCCCTGTGATATGTGGTACTGGTTGCCGCTGGGGTGAGTCTCCACACCCAGTATTGTTATGTAGTTACCCGGGAATCGAACCCAGGCCCTTGCGCTTGCAAGACAGGCGCCGGAACCACTGAGCTAACTCCCCGGCCCCCATATAAAGGTTTTAATCATGATATTTCTCATCAAAAGTAAAAAAAAAAAAATCAGAAGTCCCTGATGCAGTGACAATCACAGTTACTACATGTGAGCACCCCCACCCTGAATTCCCTTAGTATAAACATTAGCCACATGCTTCAGCACTTTACAAGTACATTTTTGGGGGTGGGGGGACCAGGGATTGACTCAGGACCACGTGCTTGCAAGACAAGTACAACGCCACTGAGCTATACCCCCAACCCTCATTTGGTTTTAAACAGTCTCCTTCACAAAGCTATGGTACAAATTTCTACAGGATCAATGATTTGCACTAAAAACACCCAGTATAAACCAAAATAACACATTAGGTACACCAAAAACTCTGAAATAAATAGTTCTTACATTGGATTAACCTAGCCACCCTCAGATGTGCATGAGTTTGAAGTAGCACATAACAGCAATACAATAAAAGAGACTCAGGTTTAGGCACAAGGTAAGAGAAGCCTTACCTTTATATCTGGCACCTGGGCCCCCAGGCTGCTGAGTCCCACGAGGGAGTAGAAGGCAGATTCCAAGCTTGTGAAAGGCCGGTCCAGGGAGGCTTTCAATCTCTCCACATCATGTTTGGTGAGGTAGTGAGTGGGCGTCAGAGCTTGGGTGCTGACTATGATAGTCAGGGCCAACAGGAAGACACTGCTTGAACCTTGGGAGGAAAAGACTAATAAAGGCACAACACCCAGAAGCGTAACACAGCTCAGGAGGCAAAACCTGAGCCTGGTCTTCCTCTGAGATAGTTCTCCCAGAAATTCCAGGCAGCTCAGACACAGGATTCACCACACCATCCTCATTGGACAGCGTTCTTCAGTGCTATGTCTCTTGGGCCAGGATAGGACAAAACCAAACCTAAGTCATTGCCAGATCCTCCACCTCTCAACCAGATCTCCTCCCTCGCTCTTCCCAACAGCTGATGCTCTCTGGCCTCTGCTCCTTCAAGGGACCAAGGTCTTTCTTTTCTGCTCTTTTTCATGCTTTCCCCTACTTCAACTCTGCTTCATTTTTACTTTACGACTTCAGTACATTTGAGCATCTTCTTTAAGAAGCCCTCCCTTGAACTAGGTCCTCAACAAAGTAGGGAAGAACCTGACCTCTGGGGCCAAGCTGAAACAGTAGCCCTGCATTCATTAGCAAAGTGATCATGGCAGCTTCTCTGCTTCTTCCTATGTTGAGGAGATAAAACAGTATCATCCACTGAGTTTATATAGAAAGATTTGTGCTCCCTTCAATAACTCAGCTGGTAAAAAGGAGGACTGTAGGGTAACCAACGTATACATAAAGATTTAGAATAGCTGGACATAATGGCACACACTTGTAATTCCAGCATTTAGCAGGCTGAGCCAGGAAGACTGCTGACAGTTCAAGGCCAGCCTGAATTACATAGCAAGACCCTTTCTCAAAATTAAAAAAAAAAAAAAACAAGGCCGGGGATTTGGCTCAGTGATTCCGGCGCCTGTCTTGCAAGCACAAGGACCCGGGTTCAATCCCCGGTTAACCACATACAATACTGGGTATGGAGACTCACACCCAGCAGCAACCAGTATCGCATACCACAGTGCCGGGCGTGGTGGCTCCCAGCACTCAGGAGGCAGAGGCAGGAGGACTGCTGTGATATGAGTTTGAAGCTGAGCTCAGGGCCAGCCTGAACTACAACGCGAGACCCTGTCTCAAAAAAATAAAAAAATTTTTAAAAACTCACTTCTGAATGTACTGCCTCAGTGATAAAGTTCATTGTCTGCCAACCAGGACAAAAAGCAGAAACAGGGGCCAGGGTTCATTTTCACTTTGAGACTCCAGTGCAGTTAGCTCAGTGGTTCTGGCACCTGCTTTCCAAGAGCAAGGTCCCGAATTCAGTCCCTGGAAACCACATACCACAATGCTGAGCATGATAACTCACACCTGTAATTCCAGCACTCGGGAGGCAGAGGCAGGAGGATTGCTGTGAGTCTGAGGCTGGCCTGGGCTACACAGTAAGTTCAGGGCCAGGCTGAATTACAAAATGAGACCCTGTCTCAAAAAAAAAAGCAGAAAAAGTGTGTGGGGGGGGATTGTGGATAAGAATGAGAAAAAATGAGCATCAAGATGTCTCATGTACAGGTACAAATTCTCAATGTTGAACGCGACCATAATGTATGTATAAAATGTACCAATAAAATCAATTTTTTAAAAAAAGCAGAAACAAGCAATTATAAAATTTTACGGCCCTAAATCCTTTGCCTTTGTAACAAATTTAATTTCAACTAGAATCCCTTAGGAAAATCATCACTGTATTTACCTTTACAATAAAAAAACTAAGGACTAGAGTAGCTTATGTCTAGCCAATCTTAGACACAAACCCGGGTCTTACTCCACTGTTTCTTAGAGAATAGTCTAGAAAAAATGTCCACTGTAGAGATAACTCAGAGAACCATTCTCCCAGAACCAGTCTTTCAAGACCTTGTGTGTAAATTTAAAGAATGTGAAAACTCTTTCAAAACACACGAAGAATGGGCTGGGATTAGTGCTCAGAAGTAAGCACTTGCCTAGCATGCCTCAGGCCCTACATTTATTTGCTCTTCAGTGTCAAACTAAAACCAACAAACCTAGTGATCTACAATGTGAATATTCATCAAAAATAGATTGATTACAGGGGGCCGAGGATTTAGCTCAGTGGTTCTGGCCTCTGTCTTGCCAGCGCAAGGGTTCGAGCTCTGGTAACTATATACAACAACGCCAGAAGTGGAGACTCACGCCCACCAGCAATCAGTACCACATACCACAGTGCCAGGCATGGTGGCTCATGGCTGTAATCTCAACACGCGGGAGGCAGAGAAAAGAGGATTGCTGTGAGTTTAAGGCTGAGCTCAGGGCCAGCCTGAACTGCAAAGTGAGGCCCTGCCTCAAAAAAAACAAAATTGTATATGTGTACACACACACACACACACACACACACACACACACACATTGTATATATATTGATAACCACCAGTAATCCCAGTACTCGGGGTGGTTTAGGCAGCAGGAAAATCACAAGTTGAAGCCCAGCCTGGGCAATCTAAGAAGGCCCTGTCTCAAAAAACGAGGTCTGGAGATGTAGCATAGTGTGAAGGCCCTTGGGTTCAATTCCCAGTATTATCAAATACATAAATAAGTGGATATGTGTGTGTCATTATTAAAATATACAGTGAATGTTTAAATTTTTAAAATTCATTCTAAAAGATACATTGCCACTAAATCCCTATGAAGTATTTCCCTTCACTCTGAACACAAACATTGTTCTTGCCACTTTCTGAAGCACTTCTGGAAGTCTTCCTTCATGACTGTCTTTACAATGCAGAATCAAAAATACGATTAGTTCTGCTGCTGAGTGCCATCCCCTAGAAAGGCAGGCTTGTAAAAAGGTTAGGGCACGTTCTCATCCAGCTCAGGCACTGTACAACTTCCAGCTCTTTTCCAAAGTAAAAATGACCATGAAAGGAAAACATTTTGAACTGATTCAAGACATTAAGGCAAGCAGTACTCCAGGACAAAAGGCATTCATGAAGAATGACTTTCAGAACTGCTTAACAAAGTGACAAGAACAACAGAACTCAGTGACAAGAACAAGAAAATGTGTTCAAGGCAAGGGGAAAGCCAGGCATGGTAGTACATGCTTGTAATCCCAGCATTTGGGAGGCTGAGTCGGGAGGACTGCCAGGAGGTCAAGGCTAGTGTGGGCTACATAGGGAGCTCAGGAGCACCCTTAACTAAGAAACAAGACCCTGTCTCAAGGAAAAAAAAAGAGAGCAAAGGGCAATGTATCTTTCACTGTAATAAAATCTTTAAAATTTACTTTTTTAAATCAAGGCACACATGGGGGCCGGGGAGTTAGCTCAGTGGTTCCGGCGCCTGTCTCGCAAGTGCAAGGACCTGGGTTCGATTCCCCGGTAACCACATAACAATACTGGGTGTGGAGACCCACACCCAGCAGCAACCAGTACCACATACCACAGTGCCGGGCGTGGTGGCTCACGCCTATAATCCCAGCACTCGGGAGGCAGAGGCAGGAGGATTGTGATGTGAGTTTGAGGCTGAGCTCAGGGCCAGCCTGAACCACAAAGCGAGGCCCTGTCTCCAAAAACCTAAAAAAAAAAAAAAATCAAGGCACACATATAGTTACCCATAATATATATACATTTACATATTTTACATATACACATACACAATACTATGCGGGGTGCTAAAAATACAGCAGTGGAGGGCCAGGGATATAGCTCAGTGGCACCATGCCTGCCTAGTAAGCGCCAGGTCCTGAGTTCAATCGTGGGTACCACACACACACACACACACACACACACACACACACACACAAATACAGCAAGAATACCCACTTTGAAACAGCTTATATTCGACCAAGAAAAGAAGATCATTCCATGAAATAATTAAGAAACACAACTTATCATCTAAGTAGACAAAAAATAGTAGCTAGGAAAAAAAATAATAAAGCACAGAAGGAATATCTGAGAAGAGCTGTTGATCAAATACAGTACAGTCTGTGAAGATACACGGAGGAGAAAGATATTAAATGTGGCCCCGGAAAAAAAAAGGAATCATGTAGATATTTAGGAAGAAACTATCCCACAAAAAGCAAGTGCAGGGCTGGAGATTTTGCTCAGTGGTTCCAGCACCTGTCTTGCAAGTGCAAGGACCCGGGTTCGATTCCCTGGTAACCACATACAATGCTGTGCATGGAGATTCACACCCAGCAGCAATCAGTACCACATACCACAGTGCGCGATGGCTCATGCCTGTAATCCCAGCACTGGGGAGGCAGAGGCAGGAGGATTGCTATAAGCTTGAAGCTTGCTGGGGCAATGTAGTGAGCTCAGGGCCAGCCTGAACTACAAAGCAAGACCCTGTCTCAAAAAAAAAAAGCAAGTGCAGCTTCCCAAGTGGGGCCTGGGATGAAGCACAAGACCAAGTTCAATCCTCCTTACCACACACACACAGAAAAGAGAATTCATGGGGTTTTTTTGTTTGTTTGTTTTTTGAGATTAGCAAGGATAGAGGTAAACAAAAGGTAAAAAGAGACAAATGATAGGAAGCAGAGATAAATCCAAAAGGCCTTGTACGTCACTGAAGAGATTTTGGAGTTTACTAAGTGAGCTGCAAGCCGCTGGATAGCTCAAGGCACAGCAGTGACTTGACTCACATTTTAACAGGATCACTGGGTTGAGAACACACAATACTGCATTGAGAACCGAGGATGCTGGAGCAAAATAGGATACAAATTAGACTCCTACTGCTTCAGTCCAAGTAAATAAACATAAGGGTAATCTGAACCTGAGGAACAGGAAAGAAGTGGACTAGAAGGGGCCACAGTCTGGATAGAATTCAAAGTTAAAGTCTGTAAGAATTGCTAAGTGAGTAAGAGAAAGAGCGGTCAAGGTATTAATGCCGATTCCCCAATGCATACTGTCCACGGATGTATCTGATGTTTTGTAATCTAGTGAATGCTTTCGACTATCACTGTCTCAACTACAAATTCCCCTCCCAGACTCCTCACCAAAATCCTCATCTTCTCACCCTCAACAGCAATAACCTCTGTAACTACAATCCAGGGGCTTCACACGTGTGGGATAGTCCTAAACTATTCCAACAATTTCACATTCATTGAGTCAACTCCTCACAATAGCCAAGTGCAGCGACTTAACTTCTGCATTTTACAAAGAAACTGAGGGTCGGAAGTAGTTATTTGCACCTACGATGAGGCAAATAACTGACTTGAGAATCAATCTACTGGAAGTTTGAATCTAAAGTCCATTAAACTTTAAATTAAACCACTTCACCATCCTCCATTCCTCTACTAATGAAGCAGTGAGTCCAACCACTGCATTACCTTGGCAAACTGCTTCCCTTCTGAGACTCTAACTCCTCATTTGCCTAATGATAACAAGGGGACAAATCCAAATTGTGATGAAGACACGAAGATTCCACCCTGCAGTATCCACTTTATAACCACCAATGTAATGCACTATTCTAAAGTATGCACGGAGATCATTTCAATTTATACAGAACTCCAGGAGCAGATAATATGACTACCTTATTTTACCGGGTGCACAGAGTTTAAGTAACTGAAGCTAGATCGAATAATGAACACGTGGCAGTTAAGTTTACACTCTGTTAAGTTTACACTCAGAATCTGACTTCAGAACCTATACTGCTAAGCTCCCAGAAAGAGCAGAGCAATTTTCTTATCTCCCATACTGAAAAGAAACTATGGTCCAAAGAACAGAGGAATTAGCCAAAAGCTCACACCAAGTGATGGGTGGCTCCGGGACGGCTCGCTCACAGGCCGCCAGCACCAAGCAAATGAATGAGGAAAGTCAGGTCTAGGTTAAGCACGGCCACAGTCCCGCGGCTGGGCCTCGGGAGGACCCGTAGCTTCGCGCTGCAACCCCCACCCCCATCATAACCTCCACTGGGAGTGGACACTCCCACCTGCTCGCTACCTTCAGGAAGACCATCGACCCCAAAAAACCCCGAGCCCATGCCCCTGCCGCGCAAGGATAGGAGATCGCGCCTGGCCAGCTCCCGAGTGGCCGGAACTAGCCTCCCACGGGCTACGTCCCACTCTCCAGGAGATGCCCGCCGCGGAGCCCCCTTGTTGAACCACACGCAACTCCTCACCCGGCGGCGCCATTCCTCCGCGCAGGTCCCGCCGGAGTCCGGTCCTCAGGCTGACTTCCGCTCGGGAAGGTGTCCCACCGAGCGCGCCGGAGGGGACACCAGGGACTCGCGGCAGGCTACGCTTGCTGGAATGGGCTCTAGGCACAGGTCAGTCTCCGCGTTTTCGCGGGGCCTAGTCGCTCCCGGAAGCTGCGGCGGGGATTCCACTCGTCACATTCAAAAGGCCTCAGGGCTTCCTTGTCCAGGCCCGTGTCCCCCCCGCACCCCGACCCACTTGGAACCGACCGCCTCGCAACGGTCCTATTCCGGATACTACCCGGATGCGATTGAACGAGGCCTGGGGAATGGGCCGTCAACGGGGCCGCCTCTGATTGGCCAACTGTGGTGATTGGCCGACTGCGCTGTCATTCACTTGTATCTCTGAAGCCCGGTCAATTTTAAAGGAACCAGAGGGGTCGGGTGGGAAGGAGAGTAGTATAATCCAAAGTAATATTTTTTCTTCAAGAAAATTATAGCAGTTTCTAACGAAGATGAACAGTTCAATTGTTACTAATTGATTTGTTGGGTGAATTTTTATCCGATTTACAAAGCATATCAATAGTTCTTTATAATAACCTTGCAAGGAGCCTATAATATTACGTTTAACATTCAAACATGGAAGCCTCTCATTTAGGCACACAATAAAAATAACCACAATTACTGAGGATTTATAATACAGCCTGACAGTGTACTGAGCACGCACTCTACATTACTTCTTTAACCCCTTATCGCCGTTCTGTGACGTAGCTGATTTATTGGTACTTGAGGTTGAACCCAGGGCCTTTGCACTAAACTACCTCTCCAGTCCCCACTTCTTAGGGACCAAAATCAAATATTTTAGGGTGGTGGGTAGGATGACTACAGCTTTTATGGTCAGTTTGGGCTGAAGTAGGAAGAGCAGAGACAAACAGGAGACGAGACAGGTCAGTAGAGGATTGCCCTGCACTAGATGAAGAGACCCTGTCTCAAAAAACAACAAAATCAAACCACAGAGAGATACCACTGCATATCTACTAGTCAAAGACCAAAAATAGCAGATGTTAATAAGGATGTGCAGCCACTGGAACTCTTAGATACTGCTAATGGGAATTTAAGTTATACAGCCATCCATTTGAAAATACATTGGCAGAGTGTGTGTGTGGGTGTGGGTGTGTGTTTTAAAATCGGGTCTCAGTATGTAGTTCAGGCTGGCCTTGAATTCACCAGGTAGCTCAAGCTGGCCTCAACTTTCAGCAGTTCTCCTGCCTCTGCCTCACAAGTGCCAGGATTACAGTGTGTACTACCATGCCCAGCTATTAGCTTCTTAAAAAGTCAGTTTTAAACTGGATGTGATGTATATTCCTGTCATCTCAGCTATTCAGAGGACTGAAGCAGAAGGAACCCACATTCCATGTCAGCCTGGTCAACTTAATCTGTTTCAAAATAAAATTTTTTAAAAGCCATGGTAGCATACACCTGTAATCCCGGTACTCAAGATGCTGAAGCAGGAGATTCACTTTGAGTTTGGAGCCAACCTGGGCTACATAGTGAGTTTAAGGCCAGCCTAAGCTATGCAGTGAGATCCTATCTCAAACAACAAAATGAAACAAAAAAGTATAAAAGGTAAAGAGAATAATTATACAGTGAAACCGTGCAAAGCCATGCTGTTAAAGAAAAAACATAATCAACTGAGTGGAATAGTTCATGCAATCCTGGCATTCCAGGAGCCTAAGGCAGGAAAAGCTCAAGTTAAAGCCCAGTCTGGGCAAATTAGTGACTCAGTGAGACCTTGTCTCAAAATAAAAAATAAAAACAACTGGGATGTGGTCTTGGGTTCAACACCATTACCCCACACACACACCCACACACATTCTATAGTCAAAACTTTGAACTCTTATTTCTTAACGTACTCATTCCATCCCCCTGGGGTCCCATCTGAGAATCTACCACTGGCCATTTTGCAGATTATACTGTTTCCTTGCTTTTTTTCATACTTTCCCATGTCTGTGTATAATTCCAAGATATATTTTTTAGTTTTGCTAGTTTTGCATGCTTCTTGCAAGTGGACTTTACTGCATACTATTTTTTTTCCTCTCACCATGTTTTTAAGATTTATCTGTTTTGTTATATATATATCTAGAACTCATTCATCTTTTCTATTTATCTGTTTTGCCATCGATGGGCCATAAGATGGCTCCAGCTTTTCCCAGGATGGCTACTGCTGTGAACAACCTTATACATAGTCCTGGTACACATGGAGCAGTTTCACTAGAATACATTCCTAGGAATAGAATAATAAAGTCACACCCCATCTGTACTTTCAACTTTACTAGAGAATGCCAAGTTATCTCCAAGTGATTCTATCAATTTACACTTCCACTTGCAACAATGTAATTTGTTTTTATTCTATGTCTTTTTCAATATTTAATATTTCTGCCAACATTAAAAATATTAAGCAACGTGGAAGTATAAAAACTAAAGTTTTCCCCCAATAATTCCACTCCACGAATGTTTGTTTTGAATTCTGTTTCTCTACATGTTCTAACATTTGTGCATGTATATATGTGTGTGTGTACAGGTACATAAATACCACTTTTGCAAAAAATATTGTTTTGTTCTAATAAAAATGAGATCATAAAGCCACTGTTTGGCAACTTGCTTTTTTATTTATTAATCTATTTTAAGCATTCAATAAATATAAATCTACTGAAACACTGTACCAATTTTATTGAGTATCTACATGCTAAGGCACTATTCAAGGCTCTTGGGGATACACTAATGCAACTGCAGGTCATTGCTTTCATTAAGCTTGCATTTTAACAAGAAGTAGTAGCTGGCAAGCAATGCACATTGTAAGTGATTGAATTGGACTGACTGTATGGCTGCATGGAAGAGTATGTGCTTAGCATATACAAGGCCCTGAGTTTGATCCCCAACACCAAGAAGTAAATTAATAACATATTAAAAAGTATTATATGGTATGGAAAAAAGAAAAATTAGCTAAAGGCAAGGAAACTTAAGGTAAGTTGGGAGGGCGTTGTTCTCTTCAAAACAATTTCTAACAGCAGTTTAGTATTTCTTACTGATCCATTCATTCCTCAGGAGACTGAGCGTTTGTAGGTTTTGGGAATGCAGTGAGGATCATGTAGGCAAGGTTTCTTCTTTAAAGAGGTTTATAATCAAATAGGAGACCACCAAACGAGTGAACATAATGAATAAGGTAGTAGTTGATTAGATGCTGTGACAAAAAAGTAATGGCTGGGATTAAAAGAAGCCCTCAGTCTAGACTGGTGATCAATAACTCCCTCTCTGAGAAGGGGACTCTTAGGCTTTCAATTGACTGAGAAGACTAAGCAATTCTAAAAAGCCAACTGATGAAATCCCTTCTTCATTTCTAGGGTCTGTGATCAAGAAGAAGTAGTGATCCCCTGTGCTTCTGATGACTTCGGAAGTGTGGACTTGGAGCTGTGCAATTTGGAGGATATTAAAAAAGACTCAAGTAACAATGAACTTACAGGTTAAAAAAGGAAATTATTTTAAAAAAAAAAGATGGTGTGGGGGCATAGGAATTTTTTTTTTCCTTTGAAGTGCGGGGAATCGAACCCAATGCCTCACACATGTTAGACAAGAACTCTACCATTGAGCTACATACAACCCAGACCTTTCTTATGGCAAGCCAAACGGTATTGATTGAATATTTGTTGTGTTGCCAGCTGTTAACAATAGATTTGATCTTTGACTGAGACTTCAGAATATGATTGGCAAAATAACTTAAGTTACATTATTCTAGGCATACAGGAAACTAGACTTAGTTGTTAGGCAAATGATCCCACAGAACCTGCCCCTGAATGTGGGTGTCAGAGGGATTCTGAAAAAAGAAAAGTAAGTGTGGTTGACATAGAATGAGAATACTTCTTGCAGAAGGTGGGATCTGGATTGGCCAGCAGAAAAACTGTCTTTCATTTCTTCTACAAACATCCACGGAGCACAAGGTGCAGGAAACAGCAGTGTGTATGACTGGATTGGTTCCTGCCCTCAGGGACCTGACATGATGGTGCAGAAAAGACAACAAAAAGGAAATAGATGGAAACTTAAGTAATTATAAATTGAGGTAATCACTATGGAAGAGTTTAACAGGAGTCCAAAAGAAAAACTAAGGAAGATAGGAACCTATTCTAAACTATGGTCATCAGTGATCACTTATAGGAGATGCTACTTAAATCTAAAGGACACTACAAAGAGATAAGATAAGGGGAACTCATGAGAGATAGAAATAAGAGCATTCTAGATACAACAACATGTATATGATCCAGAAAAGTTTTTCATTGTTGTTGTTTTGGTTTTGTTTTTGTTTTTTTGAGACAGAGTCTCACTCTGTAGTTCAAGCTGGCCCTGAGCTCAGCCTCAAACTCACATCACATCAATCCTCCTGCCTCTGCCTCCCCAGTGCTGGGATTAAAAAAAAAAGACTACAAATTCCATTGTTATCATTGTCACTCAGGAAACAAAGGAATTATATTTGCTGATAATTTCTTAGTGTTCTATAATGAAGTAGGTCCTATTATCATTCTTATTTTGGGAATGAATGGATGTGGCAAAAGAAACTACTTTCACACAAGGTAGAGTGCTAAAAAGACACAGAGGCAATTTCCAAGCCTAGTGGTCTCTGTACCCTTGATCAAAGTACAATATGTGCCAGTTCAAAAAGGAAATACCTCCAGCACTCACTTTAGCCTGGTCCAGTGAGAAGAAACAGTTATCAACAAAGCTCTAGACTTTGTAAGTTTGAGTAAGAGTATCCGGGCTGTACTGAGTAGCTCAATGGTAGAGCGCTGGCTTAGCATGTGAGAGGCCCTTAGTTCAGTCCCTAGCATCAAACAAAAAACAAAACAAGCAAACAAAAGCCTGTCATTAAACGCTTACATGAGTGAGATACTAGGATCTGTACTGCACACATGTTGTCTCATTTAATTTTTACAATGGCTCCCTTTTACAGATGAAGAAACTAAGATTCCAAAAGGCAAACTAATTTTAAAGGTTATATGAGTAATGATAGAACCTGAGTTCAAACTAGTCTCACACCGAGATTTTTAAAATCTGTGTTCTTTACCACCAGACTACAGTTTAGACCCAAAAATCTTTGTAATTTAGGAAAACCTTTGAGAATACTAAATCTATAATTGAGAAAAGTGAGACATGGAGAACAAGGACTTGGGCAGGGCCACAGAGCAAGTAATAAAGCTGTCTACCCTGATACCCAGAGGTTCTCACCACTAAACCATATCACTCTACATGCTACAAAGATGTCATCTGTTTTCTTTGTTTCAGTAGTAGAACTGGACATCCCAGATCTCCCTGAAATCCCTCAGGAGTCCTTCACAGATAGCCCCAGACATCAGAGCATCCAAGAGCTCTTCCATGAATCCACTGTTGAAAGACTAGTCCAGTCCATCCAAGAGGTGTTTAGTGGTAAGCTAAAGGTATGATCTTTATGAGTTATCCAACTCATTTTTCCATTAACAAATGTTTTGAACATATTATTTTCTTTTTATACAAAGATTTTTAATTACAAGATTTGTCTATGCTTTTGCCTTTATATTTTAGATGTGTAATTTATGTTTATATATATAATTGCCACTTTTAAAATCATAAAATGCACTTGAAAATAAAACCATAATGAAATTTAAAAATGCTGAGCGTGGTGGCTCACGCCTATTATCCCAGGACTCAGGAGGCAGAGGCAGGAGGATTGCTGTGAGTTCAAAGCTGAGCTCAGGGCCAGCTACCATTGAACTACAAAAAGTGAGACCCTGTCTCAAAAAAAAAAAAAAAAAGGAAAAAGAATGTGAAAGTAATAAAGAAAAAAGGAAACAAAGATTATGTATATAGGGGGTAGGGGGGTTTCAGGGCAGGGGGAAAGGGAAAAAATGAGAATCAAGTCATGTTATATTAGAAACTTAAAAGTTAGCCTTCCCTAATCCCACTATCTGAGATAATTACTATGAATATTTTGGTATGTGTATATACACACTTTCAAACTGTTTTTCTGTCTATAAAAAAGCATGTAATCTATAGGAGGAAAAACCATCATATATAATGGTAGGAAAAAATTTTAGATAGATAATTAAAGATATAAATTGTCCTGCTTATGGGCTGCATAGCATCCTGTTGTTTAGGTGAATGTCCATTCATTTGTTTACCCATCCCATGAACGCATATAACAGAAGAACTTACCTTGACCTGAGGTTAAGGGAAGGTCCTTCTGAGGAAATAAGCCTTGAGCTCATATCTGAGTAAAGTGTAGAATAATCTAGATATTAGAACTAAAGGGAGCAGAAACGGAATATGATATATTAACAACACAAACTTGAGAAGGACAATAGCATTTCTAAGGGATTCAAAAATAACCTGATTTTGGGTCTGGAATTTAGCTCAGTGGTTCTGGCACCTGTCTTGCAAGCACAAGGACCAGGGTTTGATCTCCTCCGATAACCACATACAATACTGGGTGTGGAGACTCAGACCCAGCAGCAATCAGTACCACATACCACAGTGCCGGGCGTGGTGGCTCATGCCTGTAATCCCAGCACTCGGGAGGCAGAGGCAGGAGGATTGCTGTGATGTGAGTTGGAGGATGAGCTCAGGGCCAGCCTGAACCACAAAGCGAGACCCTGTCTCAAAAAAAAAAAACAAACAAAAAAAAAAAACCTGATGTATTTAAGTCACAGTAACAAAAAGAATAGTGGTGCATCTCTTTAGTGAGGCTGAAGAGACAGTTGCTGGGTCTTGAAAACTAACATAAAAATTTTAATCTTTAGTTTAAGAACAAATAAAGAAGGAATAAAGAATACACAAGGAAATGAATGTTCTAATGTAACTCTTTTTTTTAATTCAAATCTTTATTGGTACATTATGAATATACATGATCATCGCATTCAACATTGAAAGTTTGTACCAGAATGACATGACTTGATTCTCATTTTTCCTCTTCCTCCATCCACCCTACAACCCCCAACCCCCTATATACATAAGCTTTGTTTCCTTTTTTTTAAATTACTGTCACATTCTTTTCCCCCTCATTATTTACCCCTATACCCTCTTTCCTTTTTAAATATTTTCTATTTCACAACATCAAATATATATACTAGAACTCATTTACATCTTCATTTTCTCATACCAGAGAAAAGATATGATATTTACACATTTGTGACCTATTTGTTTCACTTATGAGGATGTCCTCAAGGTACATCCATTTGAGTATGAATGACTCAAAATTATCATTTTTAATGGCAGAATAATACTCCATTCTATAGAAGAACCACATTTTCTTTATCTAGTCTCCGGTTGATGAACATTTTGGTTGTTTCCAAGATTTAGCAATCACAAACTGAGCTGCTGTAAACACATGTCTCTGTGATATGATTATTTTAATTCTTTTGTGTATATACCTAGCAGAACAATGGACAGGTCAAATGGGACCTACAGTCCTAGCTTTTTGAGGAATCTGCACACTGATTTCCACAGAGAATTTCTACAGATTGTACGAGTCTACAATCCCACCAACAGTGGAGAAAGGTTCCTTCTTCTCCGCAGCCTCACTAACATTTATTGCTGGCTAATTCTGAAATAGCAGCCATTCTTGTGGAGTAAGATGAAATCTCAGTGTTATTTTCATCTGCATTTCTCGAATGACCAGTGATGTTGAGCATTTCTTCATAAACTTCTCAGCTGCTCTTACTTCTTCCTCTGAAAAGTATCTGTTCATTTTAGATGTCCATTTTTGAACTGGGTCTTTAAATTTGGGTGGGCTGATTTTTTTAAGCCCTTTACATATTCTAGACAATATCCCTTTTTCTGAGAAACAGCATTCTATTAAAACACTTTTGCACAGCAAAGGAAACCACCAACAGAACAAAAAGGCAACCAGCAACATGGGAAAGAATCTTTACCAACTATTTCTCCAACGTAACTCTTAACAGTACCCCATTGTTAGCCATTGAATCTGAAGGTCTTTGTTTTTTTTTCTATGAGATAGGGTCTTTCTTAAGTTGCCCAGGCTGATCTTGAACTGGTGATCCTCCTATCTCAGCCTCCTAAAGAAATGGAATTATAATTTTTTTAATTTCAATATTTACTGTATTTTTAATCATTCCTTGAGAGGTGGGAGATTATATATTAATATCATATATAATATATAATATATTATAATTAAGTATACATTATAATTAATCATTATAATTTTGTTATAATTAATATATTATATAAATTATATGTATGATTTTTTTTTAAGTTCTAGATATTGAACGTAGTAGTATTGTACCACTGAACTACATCCCCATCCCTTTGAATTTATGATCCTTCTGCCTTTGCCTCCTTCAGTGCTGGGATGACAAGTGTAATTTAATATCTGTCTTCCTACTGTGTAGTTCTTTGCTTGATCTGGACCTTCACAAGAGCAATTGTTATAGTAACTTTTCTCTGGTGAGTGTTTCCAGTAACGTCTTTGTGGTCAGAGTTTACAGTTCTGCAAAACAGGTAGGAAAGGATTTGAAGAAGTCAGCTATCACTGAAGAGGGCCTTCACTCACATGGATGCTATTGAAAGATTGTAGATAGAGGGTTAATTGATCAAGTTTGCATTTGAGAAAGATGCATTTGGCTATAGCTGAGGAAAAGGACCTGAAAGGGACCAAACTGAAGCAAAGAAATCCACTGTTATATGACCGTGCTAATCCATAGAAGAGATATGGAAGAGTCAGCTTCCTGCTATATATTGCTACTTTCTCTCTACGTTACACCATCAATATTCAAATAGATATAGAGTGGAACAATTTTCTTAAAGTTGTGAAATTATTTTATTATATCTTTTATATTTCCTATATTTTTTTCAAAGTTTCGATGCTATTTTTATAATGAGAAAAATAGAATGTCATACAAAAAGATTTATTCTTCAAATCAGAACTTGCATTTTAATAGGATACCTTAAGGACTGAAAATAACAAATCTTAAATAATATTGAGAGAGGATCTGGGATATAGCTCAGTGATTCCGGTGCCTGTCTTGCAAGCACAAGGACCCTGGTTCGATCCCCGGTAACCACATACCATACTGGGCATCACGCCCAGCAGCAACCAGTACCACATACCACAGTGCCAGGCATGGTGGCTCACGCCTGTAATCCCAGCACTCAGGAGGCAGAGGCAGGAGGATTGCTGTGATGTGAGTTAGAGGCTGAGCTCAGGGCCAGCCTGAACCACAAAGCGAGACCCTGTCTCAAAAAAAAAAAATAATAATAATAATAATAATAATATTGAGAGAACCAGAAGGAACAGCACCAGAGGTCACCTTTAAAAAACTTATTTTGGCAGCACAATAAAGGGTAGGCAGGGAGGAAATCACATTAGTAATCTAGCCAAACTGGAAACACTGGAAACCAAGGCAGCTCCTGGGGATAAACAATTTTACTAAACTCCTTCTGTAATTTATTCATTCTTTATAACATAAGACTGCTAATGAATCAGGTCAGATACCAACTGTTTAAAATATTCCCAGATACTTTTCAAAAGGTCCTTACAATTAGTGTTGGGAATATTCCCCCAGACTCGGTTTGTCAGTGCAAATAGTAAAGCACTCAGACACCAAGAAATGTCCACAAGGCAAGTTTTACTGTTGCAAAAGGGTGTGAGCAAGTTGCGAGGTAGCCGCAGGCTCCTTTTATTTCCTGAGCTCTAGAAGCAGCTGACCTTCTCCCATTGGCCGGTTGGAAGGTTCACAGTCTATTCCGATGGACTAGTTTGAGTGGAGCAAAGGGAAGACCTAAAGGATTGTGAGGGAGGGTTTCTAAGGGAGGGGAGAGTGTGGGCACTGAAAGTCCTTTGTTTACTGGTAAGTTTTCTTTGGTGGTCACTCATGTTCCTGGAATCTTACCTGAACAGGCATTTTCTATAACTCTGGTGTGAGGGGTAGGAGTCGGACTGCATTCTAGGATGAACTAGAGTTTAAGATGTTTATATCTTTTGATAGGAAAAATACCTCCTTTCTTACATTACCAAGTAAGATGATAACATGTACTTAACATGTACTTGGTGTTTTTGTCATTTTTCTACAAATTCAGGATGAACTTGAAAAGCTGACATTCCTAAGATCTTTGTCTTCTCTCAGCAAAACTTTACATTGTGATGAAACCACAGAATCATTCATTCATAGCCACATAGCAGACATAGTACACATCCTAAATGTAAGTATTGAGATCTTGTCACAAACAATCGGAGCTCCACACACTTAGTGACTTGCCAACAAGTTTTTAATAGTTTTACCTGTGTTATTGATTCCTTTAATCTCTTGTTCTATCATCTCTGAATGAAAGAGAAATACTCAGGCGTACTGCACAAATATAACCACCCTTAAAAAACAGCTAAAAAAGGAATAAAAAGGAAAGAAATAGTGTCACTATTTAAATTTCTTACTGAGGTCAGTGTTTTACTCTTTAATTCCAGCAGTTGTTTTGGGGTGGAATCTAATCGAATGCCTGGGTTCACATTTACCTTGACCACTTTAGAGCTGCATTACTTCAGGAAATTACTTAATTTTGTGATGCCTTAGTTTTCTCATCTATAAAATAAAAATAACTTTGGGCCGGGGATTTAGCTCAGTGGTTCCGCCACCTGCCTTGCAAGTGCAAGGGCCCTAGTTCAATCCCCGTTAACCACATACAACAATGCCTGGTGTGGTGACTCACACCCACCAGGAGTCAGTACCACATACCACAGTGCTGGGCATGGTGGCTCACACCTGTAATCCCAGCACTCAGGAGGCAGAGGCAGGAGTATTTCTGTGAGTTCCAGGCTCACCTGGGCTACATAGTGAGCTCAGGGCCAAGCTGAAACACAAAGTGAGAACTTGTCTCAAAAAAAAAAAAAAAAAATGCCAGCCATGTAACATAGTTCTACATTATGCATTTGAGAAACACTATTGTGTTATTGTCATTATTGTATTTTGTGCTACTTATACTTATTCCAGTCACACTCTTCCCACCAACTTGTCCAACTATTCCCTTACAAGTACCTGATATTTCCAAGCACTGTCGAGAGAAGTGAAGCGGCAAAGACAAAGAGACTAATCCCCAGCCTTGCAGCCAAGCAGGATATAATCCAGTGTCACAAAAACTGTGAAAAAAGTTTGAATTGGTATACTGGGGACACAGAGGGATGAATGAGTAGTCGGTTCCTTGTAACGGATTCCAAAGGACTTTACAGAGGAGGTGACACACTTCAATATATAGTTAACTTCTCGTTTTTCTTTTAGTTTTTCGCATCTATGAAATGAGAGTTTCAGTTTCTCTGAATTCTGCAATTCTTGAAGACTCCAGAGATAGAAGCAGTTTTTTCTCAGTAGGGCTGATATGAGTAATAACTAGTTACTAAACTGAAGAAAGAATTTCCTTGCCCAGACAGGACCTGTTCTCCGCCTGCATCACTCAGGTGTGGCTGAGACAGGATCGCATGGGAAGGGCATGGCTGCTGAGCCTCCTTGCCCATGTGCTGGTACTTGGTACCACTGCAGAGAGAAGAGGTGACTGCTAAGACCTGCACAGTCACTCTTAAAAGCTGAGGCTGTACAAGTACTTTACAAGTACAGCATAACCAGGCACTGTTGACCCTGTATAGTGGTTAGCCATAACCGTGAACAAACAAGCTTTCAATGCCTAACTGATTAAAAAAAAAAGAAAACAAAAGATCATTCTGACAGAATTTGGCCAAGTAAACTGAAATCAGAAGGGACTGCAGACCTGGGGTTTCAGCGAAGAAGTGGTTTGTGTGAGGTATGTGGCTGCGGGAAAGGAGAACCATGGAAATTCTGCTGGAGTTGATGGGACGTGGTGAGTAAACACAAGAGAAAAGTGATAAATCCTTTCTTTATGAGATTGGGAAAAGGGCACCGTTATCAACTATTGAAGGCTAGGAAGGTATGTCCTTAGGGCGGGGGATAACGCTGGGTGGTGGCTGTGATATTAATGGCAGTGCTGAGTAGAGCCCTGGGAGAGCTGTCAAGGCTAAAGACACTGCCATGTTTTGTCTCTTCTAGCCTATAAAAATAAGCTCCTTGACAAAATAGCAGCAGCAGACCACCAGCAAGGCTTGAGTGGAAGAAGAGGAAAGCTTAGAAAGAAACTTGGCACTATGTATTATTTCCTAAATCCCTAGTGGGATCTTTCTTTGGGAAGAGGCAGCTGAACACAAAAGGAGAGAGTGGTTCTGAGCAATAGTCAGTGTTCCCCAGAACCCCGTGATGGGAGGAGCAGCACACCCCAGGAAAGGAAAGGAATGAATCCAGCTAATAGGAAGCTTCTGCTCCCACATGCTGGCAAAAACTTTGTTTTTCCAATTGGTATTCCTGGTCTCAGTTCCAGATTCCTGAGGGATAGTCTAATTGGCCTTAGTGTCTATTCCTGCACAAATGCACCATGGCCAATCAACAGAAGAACAGTAGATACATGGCTGTCAGGTACTGTATCAGTGCTCACAGATACAGAGAAACAGATTTAGTATGAGGTAGATATACAAATATGTAGATTGGCTCATGATGGCCCCCACAGTCAGGTGTGGAAGAGTGCAAAACTCTGTCTGTGCCCCGAGGATCTGAAGGGTCCAGTCAAAGGCCTGCTGCTCAGTGTAGCGTCTGTGAAACTCTGTATCAAGAGCCTAAAGGGCCTGCACTGGAACGCTGAAGGCTCGGTGCTAGAGACTGAGGACACTGCGGTGGAAGCCTGGAGACAATGCGCAAGGTGAAAGTGAAGACTAGAGCTCCTCTGAAGAAAACAGGCAATCCTTCTTCATCTCCCTTTACACCATTCTGCAGTAATCCTTCCCAGCTGGGGTGGGTCTTCACGCCCAGAAGTATGCTGAGCCAGTTTACTTACCCAAGTTGACACGATCAGTCCACCACCACGTGCGTCCTATGAGCAGAGGTTGCTCCCACAGAGACAGGGTGGATGGTCCAGTGGACGTCCCACTACATTGGAGACCTGTTTCATTCACAGCAGCTCCTCAACTCAGCTCCCTGAGATGTGTCTCATTCCCCCAAACAGATAAAGAATGTAGGCACAGGAAGGTTGAACGATTGGCCCAGGGCCACATGCTAAGAGAGTGGCAGAGCCCTGCTCAAACCCAGGGCCTCTAATCCTTAAGCCCTATTGTAGTTTTTACTCCACAGGTTTTTCTTAACACAGCAAGCCCACTGCCCCTTTACCAATTTATAAGCTAGAAAGTTGTTTCTTTCCCATAAGAAACAAGTCAAAATGATCCTAGACATGATAGTAGGGATGGCCAGTTTAGTAGAAAGAGGAGTAAGAATGCCTAAACTAGAAACAGTCACTAGTAATCAAAATAATAATAGACACTAGCAAGTATGGAGGGCTACTAGCTATAATGCTCATTTGGTACTGCCACCTCCATGAAGGTAAATAGTACTGTTACCTTATTTTACAGATAAGGAAACAGAGGTCCAGGGAAACTCAAAAAACTGAGTCAGCTCAGACTTTTAATAGGAGGCACAGCCAGGCCCTAGGGGCTGGCTCCAAAAAGTAAACTGTGACTACTCTCCTCCAGCATCCTGCGCTAGTTCTGAGGACCTGCTCCTGTTCTCACAGGCCACCCACGTCCGAGCATCTCTGGCTACACAAATTGCTGCATTTCAGCTCCCCAAATTTTCTTCTCTTCTCACTGCAGGTACTGGTGCAAGAGGAGCCCCTGCATTCTCTGCTCAACCCTGTGCTCCAGGAGGTCTGTGCAACCATCACTACCTTCAGGTGACAACTGCATCCTTCTTACATGTGCATCCTCGTTTCTCATTTAGGTCAATGGCAAAGCCAACTGATGTGTTGCATGTTTTAAGTTTGGAAAATGATTTAGCTGAGGAATTGAGAAGAACCCAAATGTATGTGTTTGTGTAAAAACTTTGATTTTATATATGGTACCATCCAGGTATGAACGGCCTTATTAGAACCTGTTTAGAGTTCAGATTTGTCCAAAGTATATTCCATGGAGAGTTGTACGGAAAAGTACAGCTCCGTGGTTCAGTCCTGGTTCAGTCCTCTGAGGCTGTTCCCCCTGCTGGATATCTTGAGACTCATCCCTGAGTGCCTCGTTTCCTTCTTCAACCCTGGACTTACACCAACAGAGAGTGATTCCTACACATGCTTTATGAATGTAGAGTTCTAGAGTCTAAGTACTCTGCAAGAACCCCTTGCTCTTTAACTCTCTTAGAGACTTAAGCCACGGTGATGAAATTGATTAAAGGTACTGAGGGTCAAAAGGGTTTTTTTGAGAGGAGAGAGTTTGTTTTGGTTTTTATTTTTTGAGACAGGATCTCATTATAGAGTCCAACCTGGCCTTGAACTTGTATGCACTCCTCCTGCCTCAGCCTCCCAAGTACTGAGATCACAGGCATGCACCACCATACCCAGTATTAAAAAGTTTTTAACAACTCACCATTCCACAAACCAACATTCAGCATAATACATCTTGGAAAATTGTGGCTGACTATATTAGACAACAACAGGCTTCCCTCTGTGGCTGAAATGAGAGAAACTTTCTTCCCACCCCAGTGACTTCTAGGGAGGAAACTTCCCCACTAACCTTTTTATGAGATTTATCCGAACAGACTGACAAGCTGTGCTTTTTATGTCCTCCTTCAGAGTGAACGAGCAACCAGTATTTCCTTGCCTTGTTAGGTGCTTGGGTCCCTACTTATCAATACCAAATCAAACCCTCTGCCCAAACTGGCTTTTTCTAGTTACCAAGATGTCCACTTGCTGTTCAGCTCTGAAGATCAAGCTGACCTGTTCAGTGTCATCACCAGAAGAATAGTCAGCCTGCCCTCTGGGAGGAGTCTCACCCAGCTGGGAGGGACCGTGGCCAGCAGACCCTCCAACCCAGAGGTAGCTCCCACTTTGCTTCAGGACTAGCCAAAAGCATTTAAGTCAGGTCAGGTCTGGTGAATAAAGCAGGGAATTAATTTAGATAACAGCCCAAATTTTGTGTTCTCTGTTTTTCTTAAATTCCTCTTCATTTTTTTCATTTTTGGCTTTAAAATAAGATGGGAGTATGTATTCATAAATCGTACACATATTAAGGGCCACCATGTGCTCAGTACTGTGATGGGCAGTAGGAATGTGGAGGTATACCCATGATGAAACTTACCTTCATATGCAGAAAGACAAATCAATGATAAATAAACCTCTCTGCTGGTAATTAGTGTTCTGGAAGTAAAACAGGAGATTTGATCCCTTCACTAGAGAAAAGAAAAGTAAAGCAGGAACAGAGGAAAGAGTATACCGTGGTTGAGCAGCCTGGGAAAGCCTTCCTAATGGAGTGAGAGTTGAAGGAAGAGTAGGAAGCTACCAGGCAGAGCAAGAGTAAGCGAAGGGGCCTTGATTTTATTCTGTGGCTGCTGAAGTAATTACTAAAGCAGGCTCATTCCCCTCTGTTTCATGTCAGAAAGAGTAACAAGTCAACTTTTTAAAAGTACTATATCAGGATGAGGATTTAGCTAAGTGGTTCTGGTGTGTGCCTGGCAAGGTCCCTAGTTTGACCCCTAGTACCACATACACAATACCAGGAGTGGTGGCTCACACCTGTAATCCCAGAAATCAGGAGGGAGAGACAGGAGGGTTGCTGTGAGTTTCAGGCTTGCCTGGGTTATGTGGTGAGCTCAGGGCCAGCCTGAACTACAAAGCAAGACTCTGTCTCAAAAAATAAAAATAAAATGAAAGTACTGTATCTTTTTGTTTGTTTGTGGGTTGTTGCTTGGTTTGGGGGGGGGGTTGTCTGTATGTTTGTTTGTTTTGAGACAGGGTCTTGCTATATAGTTCAGGCTAACCTCAAACTCACTATGTTGCCCAGGCTGGCCTCAAAGTCACAGGTGATCCTCCTGCCTCAACCTCCTGAATGCTGGGATAACAGGCATAGGCCACCACACCTGGCACTAAAGTAGTGTAATTTGACAGCCCTTAACCAGTTCCCCAGCTGTAGTTACAGTCAGTTAACTATCATCCCAGTCACATTTATGTGTTCTTTTGGAATGCAGATGCCCTGGTTCATCCCCTGCCATATGCTACCTTACAGGTACTTTGATGCTGAGTCAGCAGCTTTGAGTAAACTCTTAAAGGAAGGGGCTTAGGAATACACAGTCTTGAGAAACTTCATGGGCTGAGAGTGTTGTTGATCTGTGTCTTTTCAGTATCTCCAAAGGCAGACATTCGAAGCATTCTCTGAGATGCTCCAGAGCTTGGTGGTAAAAGACCCACACCTGGAAAAATTTGATGCCATTTTTAAGGTAAACAAAATATCAAAGAAAAAGAGGATATTTTAATATTTATTAGTGAGAATGCAAGCAGAAAATGTGGAAGAATTAAAATTATAGGAGGCAATTAATACAGCTGGGAGTAATCAGCTATAAGCTTTCAGTTGAAGACTGTAGGCACAAATCCTGACTGTTACTCATTGGTTACAAGTCTTTCTGTTATAAAATCTTCATGGACCTGAGCACGGTGGCACATGCTTGTAATCCCAGTACTCAGGAGGCAGAGGCAGGAGGATTACTATGAGTTTGAGGCCAGCCTGGGCCACACAGTGAGTTCAAGGCCAACCTGAACTACACAGTGAAACCTTATCTCAAAAAATAAATAAAATCTTGGGATTTGCTTTCTCAGAGTCTCATGTTTTTACTTTCACATGGAGCTACTAATTACTCTTGAGTATTGAATAGAAGACCTCCAATAAGTGGTTCAAATGGTTTCATAATTAGTCTTTTACATTTTTATTCCCTTCTACATACCAATTTGGCTTTAGTCAGCCTGGCATGGTAATGCACCTCTGTAGTGCCAGCCAGAACTCTCAAACACAAGAGGACTGCAAGTTTTATGTCCATCCTGGGGAAATTTAAGTGAAACCTGTCTCAAAATTTTAAAAAAGGTGGCTTGGGGCTATAGCTCAGAGAGAAGGCCCAGGGTTCAATCTCCAGTACCACAAAAAGAAGGAGGAGGAAGAAGGGAAGAACAGGAGAAAGAAGAGGAAGAGAAAGAAATATTTCAGTCAGTGACCAGGGGAATATCAGCCTCACAAGTCAGTAAATAGGCGTCTTCTTCCAGGGACTCAGAAGTCACCAGTGACCTCCTGCCCCCCTGTAGCTCTTACAGATTATGCCGTTCCATCCAAGGGATTTGCTCACTGCTGTTCATTCTCTAGAGCTCAAGCACGTTGCTGTTTTACCACCCCATCCCATACCACCCAAGTACTGGGGACTGAACCCAGGACCCAGTACAGGGTCCCCCCCAAACCAAGCAACAACCCACAAACAAAAAGATACAGTACTTTCATTTTATTTTTATTTTTTGAGACAGAGTCTTGCTTTGTAGTTCAGGCTGGCCCTGAGCTCACCACATAACCCAGGCAAGCCTGAAACTCACAGCAACCCTCCTGTCTCTCCCTCCTGATTTCTGGGATTACAGGTGTGAGCCACCACTCCTGGCATTGTGTATGTGGTACTAGGGATCAAACTAGGGACCTTGCCAGGCACACACCAGAACCACTTAGCTAAATCCTCATCCCGATATAGTACTTTTAAAAGTACTGTCTCACTACCCAGGTTGACTGACTTGTATCTGTAGCTTGTTTTTGTTTATTTCAAACAGGGTCTGGCTAAATCACTAGTTTGCCCAGGCTGGCCTTGAATTTCTAATCTTCCTCCCTCTACCTCCCAGAGTGCTAGAATTACAGGCATGTGCCACCATGTCTGGCTTCTTGCACTTTTTAAAGATGAAGATTTACCAGAAAGGGATATCTCTTAGAGCTGTTATTAACCGTGTGCTCCTACATGCAGGTGGAGTATCCTGGCCATGATTGACTGCCGCGTTACATCTCATTCCTCTTCTGTTTGTATGTTAACACACCAGCTGGCCTGGGTGTCTCTCTTTTATCCAGTTGTGCTTTGTACTCTCCTGGCTTAACCGCTTACTGCCAGCCATTTTTTCTACTATATCTGTGAGCTTCTACTTACGGATGTCATATTCGTAGTGAATCTTTCTCTGATTGTTGAGGGTGATAGTTTCTCCATTCACAAGTTCTTTAATAGCACATTATTTTCTTGTTTTCAAAAGCAGGTGTTAAAGGGTTAAAAACAGACAGAAGAATATAACAATCAATTACAGAACTGGGATGAAAGAAAATAAGTGTAGAATATCACCTTCAGTAGAATCCAGCCCTCTTGACTGCCTTAGTCAGTGGTGGCAAAGCTATGGTAGACATACTGCAGCCAGCTGTTTGTTATCATTGGAAGTGCTAAAAGGTTCACCATCACCTGCTAAGGTCCTTGAGTCTTGTCCTCCCACTAATTTCATCACCAACCTACCCGGTTTAGCATGTAGGGTGATAGTTTCAGACATGGAAGTAATCTGGATCTTCCCTCTCTAGATTTCCTTGTAAATAGAATACATAAAGGTGTTAACCCAAATCTTCCCAGTAAACCATTTGGCCTCCCTTTCTATTTTGCAGCACTTGGATCCCTGGTTACAGTCAATCAAAGACCACGAGCGAGAATGGGCCACAGCCAGCATGGCCCAAGTTCTGAAGTGCTTATCAAGACATCTCTGCCTGAAGGTGAGCAGCCCTTTGTTAGCCAAGGGGAAAGGACCAAAGCCATCCTTCCACTGTCCACTTCCCTTCCTGTCTGTGCCTCCCTGCCTGGGCTCTGTCCTGTCCATGCTCATGTAGAATCACAACACCCTGAATTATTTACATATCTGCATCCTAAAATGGAAGCATCTTGAGGACACATTCGTGTTTATTAATCTCTATGCCCTCATTGCTTAGCATACAGCTCTAACATAATAATGCGGTCAATATTTTTGAATTGGTGAGTAAGCAAGTGTAATCTAAAACTGTCTGAAGGCCTGCAGTGGTGTGGTCTCTGTGCAGGGTGTGTTTGTAGAAGTCTAGTTCGAATCAATTCAAGTAAATAAATTTAACTATTTCCCAG
Organism: Petromus typicus; assembly: GCA_004026965.1. Classification (NCBI taxonomy): domain Eukaryota; kingdom Metazoa; phylum Chordata; class Mammalia; order Rodentia; family Petromuridae; genus Petromus; species Petromus typicus. The sequence continues at coordinate 28,323 of PVIR01017315.1, forward strand.
CATCTCTTCTTTTTAAATCCTCACTTTCTCTCAGTCTCTCACTTCTTAGTTGTTTCCAGTCCTCTCCCATAACTTCTAAAAAGAATTCCTCAAAACTAAGATCTTTCTTTCTGGTTCAATCCTTTTTTCCTTTCTGCCTCCTTCCCCAAGCAGATCGTCTAGTCACTGGTACTTTTGTTCTCCACCATCATTTCTCCTCCCTAAGTAGCAAGTCTGGAAGTTGAAAGAGAAGTTGTCAAAGTAGAGACACTGATCCTGATGCCAGAGTTTTCATCAGATAATTTGTGCTTCATACAGATGTTCTGACAGTCACGTTTATAAGCATTCTACTGGGCCAAGGGTTTAGCTTAGTGGTTCTGGTATCTGCCTTGCAAACGCAAGGGCCCATGTTCGATCCCCACTAACCACATACCACAATGGGAGCAGGGGACTCATACCCACCAGCAATCAGTACCACACACCACAGTGCCAGATGTGGTGGCTCACGCCTGTAATCCCAGCACTCGGGAGGCAGAGGCAGGAGGATTGCTGTGAGTTCCAGGCTCGCCTGGGCTACGTAGCGAGCTCAAGGGCAGCCTGAACTACAAAGCGACACCCTATCTCAAAAAAAGAAAAAAAAAAGCATTCTCTCATCTTTCTTATTCCTTACATTGAAAATATACACAAACTTGTCACCTCCATTATTGAAGTAATTCAGCCTGCCCCTCAGACTATGTTATTTCCTTTAATGTTTCTTTTTTTTTTTTTGACACAGGGTCTCGATTTTGTAGTTCAGGTGGCCCTGAACTCAGCCTTGAACTCACAGCAATCCTCCTGCCTCTGCCTCCTGAGTTCTGGGATTACAAGCGTGAGCCACCAGGTCCAGCCTTGTGGTATGTGGTTCTGATTACTGGTGGGCATGAGTCTCCACGCCCAGCATTGTTGTTTGTGGTTTCCAGGGATCAAACAGGGCCCTTGCACTTACTAGGCAGGCGCCAAAACCACTGAGCTAAATCCCCAGCCCCTCTTTTGGTTTTTTGGGACATGGTCTCCCTATATACTTCAGGCTGGCCTTGAACTCATTACATAGCTTAAGATGCCCTCAAACTTACAGCGGTCCTCCTGCCTCAGCCTGCCAAGTGCTGTGTTTACAGGTATATGCCAATTCCAGACTCATTTCTCTTTGTTCTTGTTAGTGAAGAAAATGAAGTAGCTTCTAACCATTACTGACTGACTACCCTGCCATTCTGATAACAGTAATGCATTGTCTTACTAAACTTCTAATTTTAGCTGCAATTAAATAAGAATTTAAAATGATTCCCTCCTTTGTTTACAGTCTTTCTGCTGTGCTTGGAGCTCTTCTTTAGGATTTTCTTTGCTAGAGAAAAAAAATAAATAAAATCTGGGCACTATTGCCTGTTTAAATCCAGATGTTGCATTCAGAATTTTGTGTGTCACAGTGTTCTGAATTTTCCTAGGAATGTCCAGAGCTTTTTTAAATTTATATACTGTGAATATATAATTAATAATTATATAATTTATATACAGTGAAATTCACTCAGTTTAAGTATACAGTTCTATAAGTTTTGGCATATTTCTCTTAAGTCTCTGTTTTCACATTCTCAAAAGAACCCAAAGAATAACAATAAAAGGCCAAACAACAGTGCAAACATGTACTTTCAGCTACTGAGGAGGCTGAGGCAGGCCAGTCTGGATAACATAGAAAACATAGTGAGAACATACCTCAAAACACTAGGAATATAATTTCTAAGTATCTTTTTTTGTCTTAAGAAAGTTATATGCAACCAGATGTGGTGGACCACACATGTAATCCCAGCAGGAGGCCAATGCAGGAGGATTACCACAAGTTCAAGGATAGCCTAGACTACATAGTAACTTCAGGGCCAGTCTTAACTACATAGCAAGACCCTGTCTCAGAGAGAGACAGAGACAGAAATAAAGAAATTTATACCTGACCTGATAGTGTATACTTGTAATTCCAGTACTTGGGAAGCTGAGAAAGAATTGCTGAGTTCCAGGCCAACTCGAGCTACATAGTGAGTTTAAGACCATCCTGAACTATGTAGTTCAACCTTGTCTACAAAAAGTGAAAATAATAATAAAATAAATATACTCATTATAGAAAAATGATATTTTTTTTTAAATAGAAGGAATAGGGCCAGGGATTTAGCTCAGTGGTTACAGTATCTGCCAGGCAAGCACAAAGTCCGGATCACCAGAACCATGTACCACAATGCCAGGTGTGGTGGCTCACACCTGTAATCCTAGCATTCGGGAGGCAGAGACAGGAGGATTGCTGGGAGTTCAAGACTCGCCGGGGCTACATAATGAATTCAGGACCAGCCTGAACTACAAAGCAAGACCTTGTCTCAAATATACTTTAAAGAAAAGAAAGAAAAATAGAGGAAATAACACTACTAGTAACACTGCTTGTTAGTTTGTTGTTGTCATTCAGGGAATTAACATTAACATTAACATTTTTGTTTATCCCTCCCCGGTATATTTCACGCCTGAGCGTTGGGGTGAGGGCGTCTACTGCAGTCCCTTCCAGTCTATTCTCTCTCTGTAGCCAGAACTGCCTTAAGAGTCACATTACTCTTCTGCATGTGCACACATGTGTTGTGGTGCTAAGGATCAAGCTCACAGCATTGCACATTTGAGGCAGGCAAATCCCTAACTGCGAGCTGTACCCATGTCCTTGCTTTGTTTTTCCTCTTTGTAGTTTTCCCTTCTTTTTTCCTCCATGTCACTTTTCAGGTCCAGTGATGTCCAGATGTCATTAGAATACAAAGTCTGGTGTAACTTCGCTCCCACCCGTCTTTCTGTACTCGGTGACACAGTACTCGCCAGCCACACTTCTTGTCTCTCAGCCCTTGTACCTATGACTCCTTTTGCCCGGAATGACCTTCCCAGCTCTTCACGTGGCTAGTCCTCTTCAGTCTCTAGTGCACCGTCCAAATGTCTCCACCTCAGAAAGACTACCCACAAACAGGTCTGCCCTTGTTGTCTGTCTCATCACTGTTTTCTTCCAGGGCTTCTTAGGGCCAGAAGTTCGCTTGCTTTATTAATTTACTAGCTTTTTCCCCCTAACAGAATGTAAATGCCACCAGTGACAATGCCTGCCTTATTCATCAGAGTCATTAGTACCTTGCACAAAATCTGCCACATACTTTATGCTCAAAGAAATACTTGGTGCGTAAATGTTAGTAAGCTGAAGTCCTTTCCCTGCTGAAAGTCCTCGAATGGCATCCCGTTTCACCAAGGAGAAAAACCCAGATCCTTAAAGTGTTTTGTATGTTGCTGCACTATTCCAGCCCCTTCTCCGTCTGTCTCCTGTTTTTCCCTTGTGTGTTTTATTCCAGCACCCTGGCCTACCACTGTTCCTCAGGAACACCAAGCATCCCTTCTCAGCCCCTCACTCTTGCCTCCCCTGTACCTGCAGTACACTTCTCCCAGAATCCTCAGGCTCAGTTCCCCTTCTAGGGTAACTCTTCCTACCCCTTCCCCTGTGTTTCTTTCATCATAGTATTTATCATTGTTTTAAACATAATAAATCTTAGTTATTTCTTTTGTTTCTTGAATGTTTCCTCATCTAGATTATCACCGCCCTGGGCAGAGATGTTCTTAATTGATATTTTCTGCTTCAATTCTGTCTATTTATGGCATTTTGATTTATTTCATATTGAAACAGGGTCTTGCTGTGTTGCCCAGGCTGGTCTTGAACTTGTGATCCTCCTGTCTTAGCCTCTTAAGTAGCTGAAATTACAGGCATGAGACACTCTGTTTTCTGCCTTAATTTTAAATTTGTCCTATTTTCTTTATTGTGTTATTACAGTTCTTTTTATGTTATGGCTTTTGCCAACTACTTTACATGTTTTCTTTCCCTAATTAGGCAAAATATCAATAAATAAATTTTTAAAATAGTATTAAATACTATATCTTACTTTGTATCCACCTGTTTTGCTTAAAACAGTAGCACATTTTTCCACTACTGTAAATTCCTCACTTGGTTTCTGATGATTGCATTCACAGAGTAGCTATACCATAATTTCCTTTACCATTACTGAGTTATTGTTTCCAAAAAGTGTCTTTTAAAAACAATGCTAAAGGATTTTATGTATATGGGGGGACGGTAGGGTGGGTAGGGCTATGGGAAAAAATGAGAATTAAGTTGTGTCTTATACTGGTACAAATCCCCGTTATGGAGTGCAATCATGATGAGTGTATGTCATGTACCAATAAAGATTTAAAAAAAAACAATGCTAAAGGGCTGGGGATTTAGCTCAGTGCTTCTGGCATCTGCCTGGCAAGCACAAGGTACTGAGTTCATTCCCCAGTACCACATATCAGAATTCCTAGCCTGGTGACTCACACCTGTAATCCCAGCACTCAGGAGGCAGAGGCAGGAGGATTACAGTAAATTCGAGGTTAGCCTGGGCTACATAGTGAGTTCAGGGCCAGCTTGAACTGTAAAGCAAGACCCTGTCTAAAAAACAAAACAACAAAAAAAAAAAACACAAAACAGTTCTAGAATGAACTTTTTTTGTTTGTTTTTGTTTTGTTTAGTTTTGTATGAGACAGGGTCTCACTATGTAGTTGAGGCTAACTTTGAATTCATATGTATCCCAGGCTTCCCTCAAATTCACAGTAATCTTCCCACCTCAGCCTCCCAAGTATAGGCATGCACCACCACCCCTGGTTTAGAATGAACATCTCTATGCACACAGCCCTTTCATTTTTCAGATTGTTCACTTAGACTACAGTTTCCCTATTTAATGCTGTTTGCTAGATACTTTGTATCTATGTATGTTAAATATTAGCCTTTTAAAGATCTAAGGGCTGAATGTGACTTTGTACAGCTCTTGAGTTCAGGGTAAAAGTATCCTTACTCAACTCAAATTTAATATACTAAATGCACCTATTTTCTGATGTCCCTTCTTTTTTCTTTCTAATTAGCTTCCTCTGCAGTTCCAAAGCCTTGGACATCTAGTAGCTCTGATGGCATTGCTGTCTGGGGACCCACTGGAAGAGGTGGCTGAAGAAGCTGCCAAAGGCACACACTACCTACTGCATGTCACCCTGAGGCTAAAGTGTAAGACACTACTGAAGGCTGTGAGGCCCTGAGTCAGTTTTCTGGCATAACAGTCTCTGGCTTTCCTTATTCCTTCCATCTCTGTGGTTTAGAAAAACTTCTTACAGTACCTCATAAAGAGCAAAGTACACAAGCTAGGCATGGTAGGGTATACCTAAAATTTCAGAAGGTATCTAACCCTGACCTCAGGGTTTTACTCCACTCCCACCAAGTAGCTTCCTTTCCAGGGCTTGCTCATGCTGCAACAGAAGGAATCTCTGAGCTTTTTAGCAGCCATCCATCTTTGAGCACCTCTGAGTATGAGAAGTGTATCCCAAGCTACATAGCCAGGAGTAAGTTGGTTATTGATTTGACAAATACTGACAAAGATCTCCTTGAATCAGGGATGTGTCACTTAAAAAACTGACAAGATTGCTTTCCCAGGGAACTTAGTTCTAGCTGGAGGGATGGTATTCTAGACCAAGGGCTCAAAGATTTGGAACAGAGAAATTTCCAGGAATTAGAAGATACAATAATCATAAGAAAACCAGGCATGTTACTAGAGGTTAATGTCCATACTGTCTAACATTCCTCAAAAACTTGAGAGAAAGAATTTTGGTACGATAAGAAAGATTTATTAAAGCCAGCTCAGAAGACAGAAGGGTCTCTTCTTGTCTTCAGTCTCTATCTTCTAGACTCAGTGTTGTGAAAGGCTTTTATTGTGAGTCAGAGGGGCAGAAGGGAGGGTCCTTCTTTAGGCTGTACATTGAACCATTCCCTGCTCCCCTCCTCCCTCATCAAAATGAAACTTAACCCTGATGCTAACCCAACCTCTCACCTCCTAGAGTCAGCATCTGCACATTTCTCTCCCAAGAGTTACTTCTCTGCAGCTTTTTCATGTGAGCTGAAGTGAGGAGTGTGTCTTTGTAGAAGCTTCCTTTCAGATTGCCAAAGGGATGGATTGTTAAAGGACTAGAAAGAGAAAAAAGTAGCAAGAAAGGAGCTCTATTGAAAACATTTTTCCCTGTAAGAGGCAGATAGGTTACAGTAGTACCCAAGTGCTGGCAGGCTCTACAACTAGCAAAACTGGTACCTAAAGACATCTGATCACAGAATTATCACATTTTTATGGAGATTTAGGCTTCTTAGAGAGAATGCTTAAAATTTCCTCACCAGTGGAAAATGAAGAAGCATGTTTTGTTTCTGTTCACAGGTCATTCCCAAGTTCTGCCCTTAAGACAAGCTCTTTTCTCTGTCCTCCAGCCCTTTTATATATTGTTCTATAAGAAAGGAAAAACAAGTCAGCCATCAGATTAATGCGTGCCTCCTCTCCCTGGCATTTTTCAAAATTGATTTTATTGGCATATTTCATAGACATATTATGATCTCAGTCAACATGGAGAATATGTACCAGTATATGACATGACTTAATTCTCATTTTTCCCCATTCCCCTGCTTACCTTACAGCTCCCTGCCCATCATATTCATTTTTTTACCATCAAGGATTCTTTTTCCCTTCTTTACTTACCCCTACCCCACCTTTTCCCTTTGAATATTTTCTTACTGTTTCACAATACCTATCGTACATTTTAGAACTCATTTGCACCTTCGGTTCCTCATACCAGAGAAAAGATATGGCACTTACACATCTGTGTCCTATTTATTTCACTTATGAGTATCTCCTTAAGACAAGTCCATTTGAGTATCAAGAACTCAAATTTATCATTTTTTATGGTAGAGAAATACTCTGTTTTATAGAAAAGAAAAAAACTCGTAAATCTTCTTTATTCTAGTCTCCTATTAATGGGCATTTGGGCTGTTTCCAAGATTTTGTTATCACAAACTGAAATGCTATAAACATGGGTGCATATATGT
>PVIR01017316.1:0-19837 GCA_004026965.1 Petromus typicus
AGGGTTATGGGGAAAAATGAGAATTAAGTTGTGTCATATACTGGTACAAATTCTCATTGTTGAATGCAATCATGATGTATATATGTAATGTACCAATAAAGATTTCAATAAAAAAAAAAAAAAAGAAAAAGAAAAATCAATCCGAATTTCAGGAGACCAGTATTGGTGTTCTCTGCATAACATTACTGCCTCATCTTTTTTTTTTTTTTCAATAATTTACTTAATTGGATTTCCAAAAGGGAGGAAGTCATATTTGTGTGGTTTATTTTGCACAGTTTAAGAACTTTAGAGTAATAAACTTACACAAATTTGGGTCATATTTAGTAAATATTTTGTGTGATTTTTTTCCTTCCCTTCCAGGGCACTTGGATATTGATTGCCTTTTCTATTCATGTAGAATTCATTGAAATCAAGAACAAAATCAATGCTTGTTTTAGCATAGCACACATACGTATGTTTGCATCATCATAAGAATTTAAAATAATAATCTCTTCTTTCTCTTCATTTGATGCTTAAATTAACCTAGCAAAAACACTTCATCCTTTTGATTTTGCACAAAAAATATCGAATCTAAGTGTAACTGTTCTGATAGGTTTTTTTTTTTTTTTCATTCAGTATTGAAGTCCAGATTGCCTGCAACACTCTTTTGCATGCTATATGAGTTATAAAGTTTTTGAAAAACTATAAATATTATAGGATTCTTAAATTATTTTTGTGAATTAATTTTATTGGTATAGGATAGATAGATAGATAGATAGATATCACCTTCATCCTGTGGTGTTTGTATTTGTACATAATGTTCTTAATTCTCATTTTTCCCATTCCTCTCCCCTCCATTCAATTGTTCTTCCCCTTCTTATTTATAAGAGTTTTGTTTCTAATTTATCTTTCCTTTCTTCATTTTCCCTTCCTTGAATACGATACAAGGACATATAACAATGACACAGTGAAAGGATATCTAGCTTTTCCTTCTTTATTATTTTGGATTATGTTTATTAGTCTTTACCATACTATTTGCAGAACCTAGAAAACTGTCAGCTAAGAGTAAATGTTATATAAACATTTGCTTAGTTAATTGAGAATTTTCTTTTAAAAAGAGAATTATGTTCACTTTGTCATTTGCCTATTAATTCCTTATTTATGATTCTTGGCTTCTTGGTTTCAGTTAAGGTATTTTAGCCCTAATATATACCATGATTTATTTAAATCAACTAAATTTGCTCTGAAAAATCTGAATCCTCACATTTACACAGTGGAATTTCTGATTTATCTGCTCTTACTAGGATGGGAAGGGAATTCATATTTTTTTAAGCCTATCCAGTAAGTTTGTATTTTCACATAAAACAGACATTCTAAATGTTCTTTTGATGTGAGACTGAGAGGTTCTGTATGGACATTTTATACATTAAGATATTTAATTACTTTTTTAATATGAAATGGTTAGTTTTCAATAGAAACAAAGCTAGATAATCTCTCACTGTGTCATCATTTTACATTCTTGCATCATATTCAAGTTGCCAAGAAAATGTAGCAAGGATCACATAAAGATCTATGGAATTCTTCTATATTTTATACGATATTTTAAAGAATATTTTGAGATTGATTATGTTAAAAAAGTATGCGTTTACACTTCAGGCACTTAAATTTGCCTTACACATAATTTCTTTAAAGAAAGCCAATTTAATAAGGTAAATTTGAGAAACTTAACTGGGCAACAAAAACATTCTAAAGGATTTACAATGAACCAAGTAAATGTTACATGTTTAAAGTTATTAGTCTGTTCATAAGCACACTCGAATATGTATTATTTTACCCTGATTATTTTATGATTAAAAATCCAGAAAATGTGCACATTGTTAGCATTTAAACAGCCTCAAAGTGGTCAGGGATTAACTTCAGTAGCACTGTCTACCTATAGGACTTTGATCCCTGATACCATTAAAAAAAAAAAAAAAAAGTCTGCAAGATCGGTTACTATTTTATATAAACTAATCTGATCTAGTTATATGGTGAACTGTTAATGTCACAAAGGAGCATTCAGTACATAGATTCCAAATGTAATTTTTACTTTGATCATAATTTATTGGAGATGTATTTCATTTTAATGACTAGTACATTAACTTCAAAACTGTTGCATGATTTTATTCAATAATATCTATGATATATGTGTTTTGCAAGAATTGAATCTTAGTATGCAATTCATGCGAAACAGCAAGATATCAACGTAAATTTTTGTAATAGCTCAAAATTGGGAAGTTCTAGCCCACATAATTATTTTCTTTATTTTTTATCTTGCTTACAAGTGAATGGGTACAAGATAATGTTTTAGTAAGAGGGATTGGCAAACAAATAGCTGAATTTGTCATGCATACTGAAAACTCCAAAGTTTACTGCCATTGTCACATACACAGGATAGATCCAGACCTATAAGCCACATTAAGAGTACCTTCATCGGATTTTTAAAAAATATTTACCACTTTGAAATTTGGAACACATTTATCCTTTTCTCATTCTAAGAAAATGTTTATTTTCATAGTTTTAAAGAGGACCTCCATATTAATGTCCTTAAAGAGGGCCTTTCTATACTATAAATTTAATAAAAATTGCACTTTACCCTGATACAGTATACCTGGGTTTATAAAATTTATGTTTCATAATTTTTGGGAAGATGGATGCATTTGTGTGGGGAAGATTGTGTGATCATGTTACTCACCTGATATCGGTTGGTAAACAAAAGCAAAAATTAGCCTAGTGCTTTTGTTTCCAAAATAGGCATTCATGAATTGGTACTTACATAAACTATCTAATGATTCTGTCCTTTCATCAGGTGATATCCTGTGTCCATTATTTCTTACCCATAGAACCCTGAGTTTTGATGATGATCACATTATATTTTGTCTAATCTATATTTCTTCCCTTCCCTTCTTTGCTTCTGCCACTGGATATGTAGTACAACTTTGGCCCCAAAACTCAAGCAGATTTTTTCTTTGTAATGCAGAAAGCCAACTCTGTCTGTCTGTCTGTCTGTCTCTCTCTCTCTCTCTCTCTCTCTCTTTCTCTCTGTCTCTCTGTCTTTGTCTCTCTCTCTCTCTCTCTCTCTCAGTCTTGTATTTTTACCAGGCAGTAGTCAATGGTACACGGAGCATATATCCTGTCAGAATGAGCTAACTGTGAGGATAAAAGATTCATAGTAGGTACATTGGAGAGACTGAGAAATTCATGAGCTAGACTTCTCATCATGTGTAAAAATAAATAACTGTTCTTTAGCTTAAGCCACTTAGCTTGGATTTTGGTAACACTTAGTCAAATGAAATATACTGAACTAGCTTCTGGTTTAACTGAATAATGCCTCTGTTTTTTCCTGTTTTTAGCTTTTTCTTGCTGTGACATAAACAGTTTTGTTCAAAAGTTTTACAGTTTCAAGGAAAAATATGTGAATTGAAGAAATAGTTCAATTACATGGTTAAATACAGAATTTCTTATTATTTTACTAATTTCATGGGAAAATATATTGACTTTATTGAACAATGCAACTTACTGGCTGAAATGTTTTTCTATAAAATGTTGAATATCCAAAGAATATCAAGGTCATAATCCAAACATCCTGTAACATGAAGCTGGATACTAAGAGCATGCAAATTAAACAAAGACTCTGATGTTAGGTTCTGCTATTTTACCATGAAGTGCTTGAAAATTGTTAGAGAGTGTGGGAGCTCTGAAGAAGATACTAAATTTCTTCCCTATTAATGTAACTGTGTGAGACTCAATTAATCCAAAAGGAATTAATTTAAATGTCATATGAGGAGGCTTCATTTACATGGATTGAGTTGCATTTTCTGCAATTAAAATTTTTAAATCTTAATCATACTACATGTAAGTTACTACACACATATTTTTTGGAGAATGGAAAGACCCTTAATAATGTATATTGCTCTCGGTTCATTAACAACTAAGAAAATATGTTAACAGATTCTTTAATATTAGCAAATAGTGTAAATCAAAAGCCTAATGCTAATGAAGTTATCAATTTGTCATTTTAATAAGAATAACTACAATTAGAAGAGTAAATTTAGGAATTATAGCTAAAAAGTTAATAATTTAGTTATAAATATGATGACCTGTACCAACTGATGAATAAACTATAAAAAATAAAAAAATATTGGAATTTGAAATGGAACTAAAACTCACAACACTAGGAAAGAATCAATTTATCCAAATGAAGCATAGTTGTATATAAATCATGTGTCAGTATCATAATTTTAAAATTTAATAAATCAGGGCTTCATTCATAGTCAAATGGATATACCTTGAGGACATCTTCTTAAGTAAAATAAATAGGTCACAGATGTGTAAATATCGTATCTTTTCTATGGTGTGGGAAAATGATGATTTAAATGAGTTGTATGTATAGTTGATATTGTGAAATAGAAAACATTTAAAAGGAACGAGGATGTAAGAGTAAATAATGAGGTGAAAAATAATGTGACAGTAATAAAGAAAAAAGGAAACAAAGCTTATGCATCTAGGGGATGGTGGTTGCAGGGTGGTGGGGGAAAGGGAAAAAATGAGAATCAAAATGAGAATCATGCCATGTTCTGGCACAAGCTCTCAATGTTGAATGCGATGGTGATGTGTATTCATAATGTACCAATAAGTATTTCAATTTTTTAAAAAGAATAAATCAAATGTGCTAATGCTCAGTAAGGCTAATTTTACTAAGAGTTTAAGGAAAGCCATGATACTCTTCTAATCCAATATTTTCAAAGATCCATACCGAAACCTTCAAACATTCAAGCCATCTACTGAAATTTATTAGATACAGTCATTATCATCACCTCCTTTTGTCTAAAAAACATCGGATCTTCTGTAACTGGGATGAACTATGTTTTGTTAAGAATGCTTACCATGATTATAGTTCATACTAAAGGCTAAGAATCACTGTGGTAAGTCATAATTTTTAGGAAGTGAGTATAATTTCAAGAAATAGATCACATAAAAGTAATAGAATGCATCACAGGGGGAGGGCAAAATCAAGAGTAAACTGAATGGTCTGCTTGGAAAATATATAACATCTGCATTTTATGTGGTTTTCATAGGAAATAGCCACAAAGACTTACATATTAATTCAGTATATGATCTTTCATTTTATATGTGGTGATCATTAAACTTTGGAGTACAAAAATTCTGTTTATGGAACATTAAACTGTTTCTAGGGAGGTTTCCTGTAACCAATATTACTTTTTTTAGAAGAAGTAGTGTTATTTCAGAATCCAGGATTCCCTGTGAGAGCTTTGAGAAATGAAGCAAAAATCATGAACTGTCTAGGGAAGCTCAACATATTCAAACATAAAAGCTGAGTGTGACAAATTTAGAGAGATGTGGGGCAGAGAGCATGGCTTCAGTCTTATCTAAGCTCCACTGTTGCACTTAATTTTTATGTTCTTATGTTCAATTAAGATTTCATATCCTTTGTTAGATAAACAACTCACGATGTTAACGTCATCTGAAATAGCAGGTTTGCCAAGTTGCATAAGCAGGATTATAACTGACTGAAAATGTTTTTGAATGGACTTACTCGGTAGTAAATAGGAACACTTCTAGTCTATAAATGTTTTGAAATATTACTGGAATAAATAAAAGCCCTAGGGTCCTACGTCTTCAGGACAATTTCTAACTTAGTTTTTTACTGCCACCATGATCTGATTCAGAATATGCCTGTTACTGTCATGATGGTTGTTATTGGAAATTTAACCTTTTGAAGATCATAGTCTATGCAGGAAAGAATTATTAAGGTAAGGTGTTCTCCAATTAATCTGCAGAGTTTTCCTAATGAGGCATTATTGGTCTCATTAGCCAGGTAATACAATATTGTTATAGTGCAGTAGTTTGGAGTTTTGTACAAACAACAAACATTATGTATGATTTCTAAGATTTGTACATTTTAGAAAAAGGTTACTATTGTACCTTAGTATACACAGGGTAGCCTGAGAATGTCTGATGAGAAATTTCATCAGGGGCTTGGAAATAAGAAAGGCTGTAAGGTCCTCTGAGGAATCCTTGTATCAAGTCCTTCATCCTCTCCAAGATTTTGTTTCTCACTGCTACAAAAATGTGAAAATAAGTGCTGTTTCCTTACAATATATAGATGAGGGTCCCCTGGAATACCTCAGCAGTGAGCATTGCCAGGAAGATTTTAATTCTAAAAGCTCTTTGCATCTGGTTTGGTGGCTGTTTCCTAGATAAATGTGAGGCCTCTTGGTATCAGCACAACCTGTTTTTTTCAGTATTGTGCAGGGGTATAACTAATTCAGAGCACAGGATCAGGTTCACACATAAGACAGAGTATATTGGTCATATTTAGGTTTAATTTTGTACTAATGTAGATGAGTACAAATTGCTTCAGCAAATGTGATATAATTCTAGTTCATAATTTTCTCTGCCAAACAGGCATGAGTTAATTATTAATTCTTAGTGTATTTTAAAACATATGGGTACCTAGAGTAAATGACCTCAGCTTTCTCTATTTTATTTTTTTTCTTTAAAGCCATTGGAGTGTGTTTAATTTTATTAGAATAACGTTTTGTGATATGCCTTTTAATATTATTTTATTACTCCATAGTATGTTCATATAATCCAAAATTTTGGTCTCCAAAATTTGTATTTAAATGAAATATCTCCATTTTTTATATTTTGTTGATATCTTTTATATATATGCATAATAATACCCAACATAGGGAATTTGTACCTGGATATGATCTATCTTGATGCTTCCTTTTTACCATTCTTCTCCTCTCCCTTCAACATTAGTTCCTCTTGTACCATATATAAATATGTGCATATGCCATTAATTATTTTGGGAAGATATCCAGAATAGGAATAGATGGTGGAATGGAAACTCTAGTGGTAGTTTTTGGATGAATCTCCACATTGATTTACACAATGGTTACACAAGTCTACAAGCCCATTAACAATGGAGAAAAATTCCTTTTTCACCACAAATCTCCCAGATTGTTACTGAGTTATTTCTTTAAAATAGCCATTCTTTCTGCAGTGAGGTGGAATCTTAAAATTATTTTAATTTGCATTTCTCAAATGGCCAGTTATGTTGAACATTTTTTCATATATTTATTTATTATTCATAATTCATCTGAGCAGGGTCTGTTCATTTCAAGAACTCCTTTTTGGATTAGGTCTTTAAGTTTGGGCTGCGTGTGTGTGTGTGTGTGTGTGTGTGTGTGTGTGTGTGTTCTGTATGCATTCTAGTTATTAGTTCTTTGTCAGAACAGCTGCCAAAATTTTCCTTCACATTCTGGAATAACTGGAATAACTGGAACAACTGCATTCTGGGTTGTCTTTTCACTTGATATTTTTGGATATGCAGAGTTTGATGAAACTCAAGTTGTTCATTCTTTGTAATATTTCCTATGTGATCAAGGTTTTGTTCATAAAATCTTCGCCTACACCAATGCTTTTAAGTGTTCTACCTATTTAAACTTCTAATACATTAAGTTTTTTAATATTTAAATCTTAGATTCATTTCAATTTTAGTTTATTTCATGGTAAGAGATCTGGGTTTGGTAAGCATGGTAAGCGTCTGGGTTTAATTCTCAGCATATGGAAAGCCAGTTATTCCAGTACCATTTATTAAAGAGTCCATGTTTCTCCCAGTAAAGGGATTGAGTTCTTTTGTCAAAGATAAGAACTTTGGGAGTTGTTTCTGAATTTTCATATCTGTTCTATTGATCCCCAGGTATGTTTTCTTCTTTTGTTCTTTTCTTTTTTCTAGTACTGTGTTGTTTTTATCACAGTGGCTTTGTAGTATAATTTCAAGTTTGATATTGTGATGCTTCCAGCTTGCCTAGCAAATTCCTAGAATTGAATTTACTAATCTAGGTCTCTTCTGCTTCCAAATGAATTTTAGGATTGTTTTCTCTAATTTGGGGGATATGAGTTAGTGGTATTTTGGTCAAGGTTGTATTAAATCTATATAACATTTAGAAAGTTGCATATTTTCACTATATTAGTTCCCTCTATCCAAGAACAGGGATATCCTTCTGTTTTCTTATATCTTCTTCAAACTGCTTTTGGCAGAGTGCTAGTTTTCAAAGTAAGAGGATTTTTACTTCCTTCATTACATAGGTTCATAGGTATTGCATGTTTTCTGATTCTAATATGAAAGGTATTGTTTCCTTAATTTCTCATTTGGTCACTTTGTGTTTTTTGTACTGCAATGCTTTTCAGCTTTTAAGGTTTATTTTATTTATTTATTTATTTATTTTGTGTGTGTGTGTTGTTGTTGTTGTTGTTGTTGCTGCTGCTGCTGTTGTTGTTGTTGTTCAGCTTTGCTCCTGAATTTGGCTATCAAATCTAGAAATTTTCTGGTGGAATTTTTGTTGTCTTCTGTGCAGAGTATCATGTCATCTGCAAACAATGATAATTTAACTCCTTGCTTTGTTGTTGTTGTTGTTCATTTAGTATGGTAGTGTCTATTGGTTTGTCATACATGCTTTTTTCTAATTGCAGTTAAGACCATCTATTCTAATTTTTGTATGTTTTTTTTTTTTTTTACCATGAATGAATGCTGGACTTATAAAATGCTTTGTCTACATCTACTGAGATGATCATGTAATTTTTGTCTTGGCCCTGTTAACATGCTGGATTGCATTTATTGATTTGCAAATTTTGAATCATCTATCCGCCTTTGGGATAAATCCTACTTGGTTACACTGTAGAATCTTCTTGATGATTTTCTGCATTCTGTTTGACAGTATTTATTTAAGACTTTTCCATCTATTTTCATTGGGGAGATCAGCTTGTTACTCTTTTTTGGCTGGATCCTTCTTTTGTTTTAGTAGTAGGGTAATGTTTGCTTTCAGGAATGAATGTGAAGTATTGCTTCCCTTAAATTTCATTAAAGAATTTAACAATGTTGGACTAAGATTTTTTTCTAACTTTCTTTTAAAATTCAGCAATTAATCTGTCAGGACCTCAGCTTTTCTTTGTTAGTAGGTGTTATTTTTATCTTCAATTTCAGTGACTGACATTGGTTTATTAATTTTTTTATGTTCTTGATTTATCGTTGGTAATTTATCTCTATTTAGGAGTCTATTTCTTCCATGATTTCCATCTTACTAGAACATAAGTTCTCAAAGTAGGCATTGATGATCCTCTGGATTTCTGCAGAATCTTTGTAATTTCACCCTTTTCATTTCTAATTGTGTGAATTGGAATATTTTTTTCCTTTCCTTTTTTAAAAAATCAGATGGACAATGGATTTGTCAATTTTATCTAATATTTCAAGGAACTAACTTTTCAATTCTTTGTGTCTTCATATTGTTTTCTCAGTTTCCACTGCATTAATTTCTGCTCTGATCTTTATAATTCCTTGCTTGTATGACCTTAGGACATGAATTGCTTTTCTTTTTGAAAAGCTTGAAGTTCAACATTAGATTCTTTATTTGAGCTCACTCTGTTTTTCTGATATGGAAATTAACCACTATAAATTTTCCTCATAAGACTGCTTTCATTGTGTGCTATAAGTCCCGGTATGTCATACTGGGATCATTATTCAATTGTTGAAGCTGTCTAATTTCTTTTTTAATTTCATATTTGACCCATTAGTTGTTCTTGATGTTATTGTTTAATCTCCATGTCTTTATGCATGTCTCATGGTTTCTTTTATCATAGATTTGCATTTTATTACATTACAACCTGATGATATGCATGTAATAATTTCATTTCCTTTTTATTTACTTAAGCATGGTCTATGAGCTAGTATGTGTTTTGATTTGGAGAAAGTCACATGTACACCTCATATAATATTTATTTTCTTGTTGGACTGAACCCTGTAGATATCTACTAAGTCCTTTATTCAAAGGTTTAGTTCAGTTCTTATATTTCTTTATTGATTTTTTTGTCTAGTAGTGACCATGGGATATATGTGCCTTAGTGTAGAGTTTTCTAGCTATGACAGTGGCATATATATGTCCTAGTGGAGAGTTATTTAAACTTATGACAAATTGAAGTTGTATATGCCTCACTTATCTGTATGACAAATTATTTTCTATGTTTAAGAAGTTTTTTGTCATTACTTCTGTGAACAGGTTTTTTAGGTCATTCATAACATTATTTTCTGCTTTTTATTGACTGATCAATCTTATTTCCTTTACATCATGTAGCAGTTTTTTGATTGATTTTTTGTGAATCCTTGCTATTTTAAGAAATCTTTCTTTTCATAAGCACTAACAGCAATTCTGTGTTATATGTCTGACATTGGCTTATTCTATTGCATATATTTTCAGTGGAGCTTTTAATCTCAGTGTATCTGTTATGTAGATTTAATTTCTTTCACTATATTGACTAGTCATGTTTTCATCATTTTCCTAAGCTCCTCCTTTTTTATACATTTATTGACTTTAGAGTCATTAATCATGCCTCTCACTGTAGTTACCAGTTCTGTAGTTATCTGAGAAATTATTTCTGAGTTGACTTTTTTAGAGCATTATTCATCTGCTTTGTTACTTCCACCCTTACCATTTCAGAGAGTGCAGGTGGGAGGTTTTCAACTTGTTCTTCCTAATTTGCCCGTTTGTTTTTGGTGAGTTGGATTCTAGGTTTACATCTTGCTTATATGTCTTCTTATTCACTTTTTAAAATTTAATCTCTGATTGATCCTTATAAATTGCTTATGTTATATAGCTTTAATGATAGTATTTAAAATCTAAAGAAATGATTAATTCTGAGAGATGTCGTCTAGGCATATATGGCTTTAGGATTTTGAGTCCTTTGCAAGGTCTTACTACTTCAGTTTATTGCAGAAGAGAAGTTACTGCCTTCATGGCCCAGCCCCTAGTTCTTTAGCATCCACTTATAGAATTTTTTACCTTTAAGTAATCTCAGTCTTGGCATACAAAAAACAACTGTTTAGAATAATATCATCTTACCTAAAGAAATACAATAAACTATAATAATATCACCTCAGGGCAGCCTAGAAAATGGCAAATTATGGTAGCTATAAACTTTCCATCTTTCACTGTATGAACTAGATTTATAGTTATAGAACAAACTAAAATGAAATGTTGTGCATAGAATATAAGTTTCCAGTGTGGTAATGTTACCCTAAAGGAGTTGATTTAAAAGGATTTGTGGGGAAAATTGAGAAATAAAAGAGGAATAAACAAATAGAAGCAATCCTGGAGGAAGATTGTGTAAACTTTGGCAAACTGATGAAGAGCCCAGGGTGAAAGGAGGGAAAGAGGAAAGAAGAGCAAGAACAGAAGAGCGTAACGGACAAAACAACTAGAAACTATTTCCATAATCATATAAAGACAAGATCAAACAATCAATAAAAACAAGAGGAAACGAGAGAGAAATCAATGCCCACTTCAAGACATAGCTCTGTTGCCACTAGTAGAGAAAGTGGTCAGATAGAGTCCAGATCGCTGTTGATCAATCCCAGCAGGACAGCTGTGGATTTAAACCAAGATAGTGGATAATCCATAAGGCCTTCACCATTAGTTCTATTCAGGTTCAGGCTGCCTTCTCTCTGTGAGGCTGGAGCCAGTTTGTTCAGTCTGTAGAACTCTTTGTCTCCTTTCATCTCGGATGTGGATCCTTGGCCTCTTGATGTCTTGATAGCAGGAGCCTCACCTTGACACTGGAGCCACCAAATGGGCCCATTTTAAAAATCTTTAGTCTGGATAAAGTTAAGCCCAGGGGCATGACTAATTATTTTATTTAAGAAAATTAGCATTTTGGGGTATTTTGCTCAGCAAGAATGATAAAACTGCATATGTTAATTACCAGTTACTTTTTAGAACTTTCACAAGATCAATAGACTCAGAGTATTATCATCAGTGTTACAGTTTTTCTTGTTAAATGTAAAAATGAGTTGAACAAATGGCCGTAAGAAGAAAAGACACTGGTCAATTGGATTCTGCTTATGAATGCCTAAATTTCAAGATTTCTCATAATTAAGAATTTGTTTAATGAAAAATTTAAGGAATATTTTTCTCATCTAAGATAGATTTTAAAAGTTTTGTGTAACTGGTATTAGAGATTTCAAATACAGTAACCTCTACCTTATCTATAGTTTTGCTTTTATGGTCAACAGTATTCTAAAAATATTAAGTGGGAACTCTGGGCTTAGTATCAGAATATAAAAGAAAGCAACATGTGAATATATTCAGGCATTGAAATGTACTTTCTTAGGTGGATAAGGATAGAGTAAGCACATTATATTTGGCTACATTTGTCCTCTGGTGTCCTGTTACCATTGAGATTCTCCTGAGTTAGTTTCTGGCTGGGAGTGAAGGTAATATACAGGCCAGAAATATGGATAATTAGGCTTACTTGTTAGGAAACAAACACAAGGATAATGCATATTTTATTCTTTTCTTCCTTAGAGGCACTTATACAATTAGACTCAAAGGTACTTCAAAAAGCATATTGTCCTCTGTCAGAACTTTCTTCCTTTCAAGGCCATCACTGAATGCTATTGAAATTAGACTGCTATTCAGTCTAATACTAAAATATGCAGTCATAGAAGAAATCATGTATTCAATCTTAATACACAGTATTTCTTAAAATGCTGAAAAATGTGTAATAATAAACCTAATATTTTATCACAGTATTCCACAATCCATATAACTTTACTTACAGCTTCATTCTTAGCTGTCTAGAAATGTGTTGCAGCAATGTGTTATTTTATTTACATAATCCAAAATGCCCTAAAATATGCACAGGTAGGTAGGGAGGTGGTAGGTAAGTTGATAAATGGATAGATATATGCATATATGTTTTGCTTAGATTTTCACTATGTATAGTTTTATAAATTCAGAATTAAAGATAGAGGTTGTGTAGGATTTCTTAGTTACAATTTTGAACTGAGCTGTTTGCATATAATTTCAGTTATTTGATATGATTTCCTATCATTCATGAATTTACGAATGAATCTGCTTTTACAGCATTGTTCAGAATTTAACGTGCCTCAAGAAGGAAATATGCTATTTTCTTTTAGAGTTAGTAGGAATATAAATCAGTGATTGTGTCATGCTGAATAAAAGTGACATAGGTGCATCTTGAGACCATAATCTTGAGTGAAATAAATCAGATACACAAATTTAAGTATCACATTATTTTTCTTGTATTAGAAACTTAAAGTGTAAATGAAGAGCAAAATAGGGATAGATTTTGAGATTTAGGTCAAACTGAGGAAAGGGAACAAGGGAGGAGGAAAAATAAGAGAAATCAGATCTTTAAAAATAAAGAATTGAAAGAAACAAATGGAAACTGATCCTCTAGCAACAGGGAAGGGGAGGTTTCAAAGGAAACAACTTGGATAGAAAAAAAAGTAGGACATATGTATAGGTGGTATAAATTATCCATGATGAATATAATCTTTCTTTGTAGTAAATATCTAATAAAGTGAACAAATTAAAGAAAATCAAGGTGTGCAATGGATTTGAACAAAATAAACTTACGTGCCTGTCATGCTACCTTATCATTCTGAAATCTTGTTTGCAGGGCTCTGTGTGAAGAGTAGATTATATCTATGAGCATGCTTAGGTTTATGCACTGTACATAGTATGGTGTATGTCTCATTTTCCATATATATATATACATATACATATATATATATACACATACTTTTTTTTTTTTTTAAGTTTTTTGGGACAGGGTCTCGCTTTTTGTGGTTCAGGCTGGCCCTGAGCTCAGCCTCAAACTCACATCACAGCAATCCTCCTGCCTCTGCCTCCCGAGTGCTGGGATGACAGGCGTGAGCCACCACGCCTGGCACTGTGGTATGTGGTACTGGTCGCTGCTGGGTGTGGGTTTCCACACCCAGTATTGTTATGTGGTTACCGGGGAATCGAACCCTGGCCCTTGCGCTTGCAAGACAGGCGCCGGAACCACTGAGCTAACTCCCTGGCCCTTTTTAGGTTTTTTTTTTTTGAGACAAGGTCTTGCTTTGTAGTTCAGGCTGGCCCCAGGCTCAGCCTCAATCTCACATCACAGCACT
Source organism: Petromus typicus (assembly GCA_004026965.1). Taxonomy (NCBI): domain Eukaryota; kingdom Metazoa; phylum Chordata; class Mammalia; order Rodentia; family Petromuridae; genus Petromus; species Petromus typicus. The sequence continues at coordinate 14,021 of PVIR01017316.1, forward strand.
CCTCCTGCCTCTGCCTCCTGAGAGCTGGGATTACAGGCATGAGCCACCATGCCCAGCACTGTGGTATGTGGTACTGATTGCTCCACGCCCAGCATTGTATGTTGTTACCTGGGGATCCAACCTGGGTCCTTGCGCTTGCAAAACAGGTGCCAGAACCACTGAGCTAAATCCCCAGCCCCTCCATTTATGTTTAAAATATAATTTTCATTTATTATTGTTGATAGCTCAAGAGATCTGGCAGAATGTCTGATCTGACACTACAGATGGCACATGTAAGACATATTGGTCTATGAAACCAGTCCGACTTTTGTGTCAGCAATATCCTTATTTGCTTTTTTAGGACAAAAATAAGTTCTTCAGCATAACATTGGCCTTAGTAAACGTCGAGACAAAAACATGAGTGTGAAAGGAAAAGTTGTGGGCAGAAGTACATTATCCTTAACTAACCACATCAACACTCCTATCTGTACAATAATTACATGTTACTGAAAATTTCAAGGAGTTTTAGTCATTTAACCATTTTAAGAAACCTATCTCAAAATATTTGGCAACTTTACTGTTTACAATTAGTTTCAAAGCAGTTCTCAGATTAACTCTGCAGGTAATGCCCAGTGAGCTTTACTGTATCAGTATTCAACTGTAGGCATCTATCTTCTCAGGATTTCAGGGCTGCTAAGCTTACCATGTACCTACAGGCTGCTCCTAACTTTGCTCTTTTCATCTTAAATGAACTGACACAGAGTGTACTCTGCTCTCCCAAGTGTATTTCTCATCACTGACATTTTTAAAAAAAATTTCTTCAGACTAATAAAAGATGCAATTTTTTTCTAAGCATAAATGAGCCTAGAAAATAATTACATTTTATGATGACAGTGAACTGGGTTTTCCATGCATACAAGCTTGTCTCAGATTTCAGCTCTATAGGGAGATGAACTTCTATAATTTCTAGTGGCCTACTTAGATTATCCAGATTAAATTAAGTGTCACTAGCTGCATCAGGCACTTAGGTGGACAGTTTGGGACATTGCTGTATAACATTATAATATTATAATACTACATATCATTTTTAGTTCCTTAGAAGCAATATATCTCATTTCTACATAATATACAAAAGTTAAATAAGAAGACGATGTTTTAAACCAGTTCTAGATCATGTATGTCTTTTCTATTTATATCTTCCAAACATTCTCCTGAACCCTCCAGGAATAAAAATGGTTGTACCTGCTGATGCCATCACATTGTCTGATACTGGGAATGAAGTAGTATACTAAAATATTTTTCTGGCACAAGTCTTTATTTTCTTCAGGAGAGGACTCGAGGAGAAAAAGTGTGAACCAAGTGTGGCTGTGTTCATTCACCCTTTCTTAAAATAAAAATCTTAAAGGATATATGAAATAATAACATCAATAAGAACAATTAAAATATACACTGACAGTCCTAAGAGGATTCTGAGGTCCTTAAAATTTAATATAGAAGTTCATATAATTTTACAATCTTCATTATATATTCTGTGATACATAAAACATTTTAGTTGAAGCTTCTTATATCTGGGTTTCTATCCAAGACTAGTTTTATTTTAAAATTACATACCCCTCTTATTTTGCATATATCTTCCTAACCACTATATTTCCACATTTCATTTTTGCCTGGAATTTTTTATTTTTATAGTAACTTCACTGTGGACAGACACCAAATTGTAGCTATGTTTTTGAATTGTACTCCTTATTTTAGTAAGTCTCCTATGATTCATTATAGTAAACTCTATGTAGCCTTCATCTTGCTTATTTGAAAATCAGCATTTGTTTCTGATGCAGTTAATATGGCAGAAAAGAGGAAAAATAACCGTGAAATCTTATACTAAAATAAAATGGTGTCATACCAGCTAGAAATATTAACAAAGTTGAAAATAAGGAGGACTTTCAATTTAAAATGAGATTTTTATCATTATGGTGAGATAATTGGTGACATTTTGAGACTATCATGTTTCAAAATTTATAAGTCATTTTATTCAATTCATAATTATCAGATGTGACTCACTCTCCAAGATACATTAATATGATTCATATTTAATTAAAATATGATATTACACATACTACTTGAATCACATTGCGATTAAGTAGAAATTGTGTGAGCGTGTCATTATCTCCTTAAGATTATAAAAATCTGACCAAGTGAAAAGAATGACCCTTCTCTTTATCTGGATCATACTTTTGAACTAACCGTTCCTAAAAGAGTGGCCTTTTGTTCTGAGTAAAATGACCAGCTTTGTGGCATACTACATACTGAAAATTATCCCATAGTGTACAGCAGGATGGAGTATACATTTTTAAAACTTAATCTTTATGGGTACATTATGAATACACATCATATTCACATTCAACATTGAAAGTTTGCACCAGAATTTGACACGACTTGATTCTCATTATTCCCCTTTCCCCTTACCCTGCAACCCTCTACTCCCTACATACATAAGCTTTGTTTCCTTTTTCCACTATTATTGCCACATTAATTTTCCCCTCGCTATTTACCCCTACACTCATTTCCCTTTGAAATATTTCCTGTTTCACAATATCAACTATATATACTACAAATCATTTACAACTTTATTTTCTCATACCAGAGAAAATATATGATATTTACACATTCGTGACCTGTTTATTTCGCTTATGAGGACATCATTGGTCATTTGAGAGATGCAGATGAAAACAACACTGAGATTTCATCTCACTCCACAAAGAATGGCTGCTATCTCAGAATTTGCCAGCAGCAAATGCTGGCGAGGCTGAGGAGAAAAAAGAACACTTCTCTACTGTTGGTGGGAGTGTAGACTGGTACAGCCTCTTAAAACTGGTGTGGAGATTCCTCATAAAGCTAGGATTGGAGGTCCCATTTGATCCAGCCATCACTCTACTAGGTATATATACAAAGGAATTAAAAGATTCATTTCACAGAGTATACTTCTTAAAGAAATATATTTTCCAATTCTTTTGAGATCTTTGAAAATATATTTTGAACATGAATAATAATGCTTATAAAAAGATATCTTTATATATTTTGCAAAGAGTAGAAACTGACTACAGATCCAGATATTTTTTCATAATAATGTTTTTTCAGGCTATTTTATTTGCTTCTTTTATTAGTAGTTGTTTGTAGTACCCATACATAACACGGCGTAGCTTTTGTCCTCTTCCTTTCCCTTTCCTTTCCTGTGGCTTCCCTCATCTCTTAGGTCTCTTCCCTTTTTGCAAAAGATCTCCTTGTTTTCTGTGATTTGCGTCTTTAATAATAATCTTTTTAAATTTTACTCGTCTTTATTGGTACATGATGAATACACATCATCATCATAGTAGACTTTGAGAGTTTGTATCAGAATATGACACGACTTGATTCTCATTTTTCTCCTTACCCCACCCACCCTGCAAACTCCCACCTCCTATTGAGTATTAGTCTGCCATTAAAAAATGCTAAGATTGAATCATTTATATTCAAATGGATGTACTCTCAGAACATCCGCATAAATGAAATAAATAGATCACAGATGTGTAAATATCATATCTTTTCTGTGGTATGAGAAAAGGAAGATGTAAATGAGTTCCAGAATGTATAGTTAATATTGTAAACTAGAAAATATTTAAAAGGAAGGATGGTTTAGAGGTAAATAATAAGGAGAAAAGGAATGTGATAGTAATAATAAAGGAAATAAAGCTTAACTATAATCTATTTTTATTTGGGGGTTCTCATGTTACATAAACCACGTTAAATATCTAATTTATTTCATTTAAAATTATGATTTAACAATTGGATTAATGAAGATTGTTATCTTCAAGAAATAGCTCACCTGCTAAGACACATACAGATTGAAAGTAAACGAGTGGAATACTGTATACTTCAAGTGATAGACTCTGAAAATACACATGGTATTTTTGTATCTGTCAAGATCTGACCAGGTAGACTTGAGAATAAACCTGATCAGAATAGACAAAAAGTGCAGTGATATCTCAGTTCAGGAGTAGTTTTGTATGGAAGCAGTGTGGTCTGCAAAGAGAATCATTTGGAAATTCTGGTTTTTGTTTGTGAGCTCTGCATCAAGTGTGGAATACAACTGAGACCATATTTCCCACATGAATACAGATGTGGCCATAGGGTTGTGGAATGAATTAAGTTTGCCCCGAGGTTCCACTCTGTAACTTCAAGAACACTTCTCCTCCGATGTTCTGCTAGGCTGGAGGAGCTGTGGTTTTAAAGCTGTGTGGAATGGTTTGAAGGATCCTGAAGTCTGAGATAAAAAGGTGCACGTGAGCCTGCTCTTTTTACTCTAGCCCATATCCTGCTTTAGAAGTACTGAATGTTGCCGGGCGTGGTGGCTCACACCTGTAATCCCAGCACTCGGGAGGCAGAGGCAGGAGGATTGCTGTGATGTGAGTTTGAGGCTGAGCTCAGGGCCAGCCTGAACCACAAAAGTGAGACCCTGTCTCAAAAAACCTAAAAAAAAAAAAAAGAAGTACTGAATGTCTCAGCTGGTGAAATCTTTGGCACTTGATGGTATACTTGTTATGTAATTATTTTTGGCAGAGATGGGCAGGAAATAGATAAATGCCAATATTTTTGCTCATTATATTTACCTGAAATACTTCTTGTTTATATGAATCAAGTTGTCACAAATGCCACAATTTTAACCATAGCAGCTTGTTTTTTACATGTGTATCTCATGCAGTACAGGTCCTAGAATATAATTATTTTTAACAATTTAATTTTAAAATATGAAGAGATGGAATCTCAAAGGGTGAAGTACCTATCTCAGAATCTCACAGGAGTTCAGTGTTCACAAAAGGTTGAATTGAGGTTTATCTCCCATTTCATTTGCTGGTAGTAGAAATTGAATGCTTTTCTTTAGCTTGGGAACTTCAGTTTTTTCTACTCACTGTAATTTAAACAATTCTCCCAGGATACAGAAGAGAAGGAAGAGAAATAAATAAATTGAAAACCCATGGAGTTCAAATATCAGTCTAGGAACTTAAGCAGACTTTCCTGCATCATTAAGGAAGCACTGAAGAGAAACAGAGGAAGCTTGTCACTGACATTGACTTTTCAGTATTCAGCATTTCTAAATATTTTTCTAACTGTGACATCCTAAAAAAGTATGACTGGGACTCTAATGTTCCCTTTTCTGTTCTGACAGATTCATTCATATTTAATTTTCTATTTTTCACCTACCTCTCTTTTCCCATTAAATGTTATGCATTTTTGTTCAGAGTGTACATATGAAATATCTAATAATTTCATCATCTTTAACTTAGTTCTTTTTTTTCTCTTCAGCTGTCAGAGGATGAATATGTGTTTAAATATCATTTGCCATAGTTATGAATGTTTTAGAATATTTTATAATATTTCCAAATGATTTTTTTCAGTTATTTGTAATCTTTAAATGAACTCAGGTGACTGTATTTGTAATGTTTAAAGTCCTAGCAGTGGGAGACAGAAATTAGGGGAGAGCATTCACATTATAGAAAAACATTTTAGATTTATTCTTCTTTACATTTTGGGCAAGAAATTTTAATTTCCAAAATCCCAATTAATTTTAGAAGGCAATTGACATTTATTAATAAATATATATATATATATATATATATATATATATATATATATATATAATCAAATGTATTTACATTTGTGGATTGAAAGTAAACTACCTTTAACTTTGAAACATATTTTCTTCACTCTCTTAATCTCTGCAGATTTGACAGATTCTAAAGCTTTTCTTGCCCAGCAAATTTTGGTTTCAAGCATAAATTTAATTATCCTGATATGTGACCTCTG
>PVIR01017316.1:19937-35241 GCA_004026965.1 Petromus typicus
TTGAGACAGGGTCTCGCTTTGTGGTTCAGGCTGGCCCTGAGCTCAGCCTCCAACTCACATCACAATCCTCCTGCCTCTGCCTCCCGAGTGCTGGGATTACAGGCGTGAGCCACCACGCCCGGCACTGTGGTATGTGGCACTGGTTGCTGCTGGGGGTGAGTCTCCACGCCCAGTATTGTTATGTGGTTACCGGGGAATCAAACCCGGGCCCTTGCGCTTGCAAGACAGGCGCCGGAACCACTGAGCTAACTCCCCGGCCCCCGTGACCTCTGTTTTTATGTGATAGTTTTACTTTTGCACTTTCGTTAATTATACTGTATATGCTATATTAAATTTTTTTTCTATTAATTTTTATAATGTTTCTCTGAAACTTCTCATATCAGCATCAGCAAATACCAGTAACATTTTAATCTCTTCTGAATGACTTTCTACTTTCCTCCTACCCACTTATGTTTCCTATGATTTTTCTTTTCTGATTGATTTGAGTAGTATTTTTAAGGTAATTTAAAACAGTAGAATTGTAGATGCTTTTATTCCTTGCCTTGAACTTGAGTTCGGGTATGGTGCTGATTTGGACATTGAGATATGTATTATCAAGTTAAGAAAGAAATCAAGTATATTTTATAGAGTGGGCTAAACCCAAAATAAAACTTGAACACCTTTTTCTAAATTCAAGGGTAAAACTCAGAAATGTATTAACAGATTCACTAATATTGAGATAACCATAAAATTCTAGAAAAAATCTTAACCATTTCTAAAATTTTATACATTTAAACATATTAAATTTTATTGATATTGCTTTTTTATTGTTCTCTCCTTTTATTGACATTTTACTAAAGTATGTGTACTGCAGTATTAGTTTCTTGTGAATTCCATAACTGATTATTGTATGTTTGTTGGTTTTAACCAATATATTTGTACTGACAGGGCTTGGAACCAGAATTCAGAACGGTGGCTATGGGGTGAAGGTCCCAGTCTGCTGGGGCTCTAGTAACTTATCTGTGCCTTGGCTCCTCCATCTCTTGGTAGCTTTCACCATTCCTGGACTCATGGCCACCACTCTGCTCTGTCTTCACCTCCTACTGCTCTGCAGTCATACCAAGGACAATCTTCCTCTCTTTCAGAAGAGCATATATATTGTAGGATAGTCCCCTCATCTCACAATTTTAAGTGTAATTAAACGAGCAAAGATCTTCATTCTAAATTAGGTTACAGTCTCAGGTTTTACAATTGGGACATGATCATATCTCTTTTGACCATCATTCAACTGACTACAAGTATATTCTCTGTAGCTTTGCTTTTTGAATTATTAGAAGTAAATGGCCAAATTTGCATATGGAAATATAGGAGTACAGGGATAATTTTTAGAGTGAGTAATGTATAAAAAATCTCAATGATTTCTCCTGTTCTTTCTTAGAAAATTGGACTTTAAACACTCCACTGGGTTAAGTTTTGGTGAATTATATTTTTAGTAAACATCCTGGCCAGTTAAGTTATAATTTCTTTTAATAGATGAGCTAAGATTGATTGATTTTATCAGTGCAATTCATCTTTTATCTCGGATCTTCAGTATTTTATTAGTATTCATTCTATATTCTGTATACTCTATTTTATACACTACTTTTAATTTCATTGCAGTTTTGATTTTTGAATTTTATGCTCTATTCCCTGGGTGAATGTATTATATTTTGATGATTACTTTTTTTTTTTTTTTTTGGACAGGTCTCAATTTGTAGTTCAGGCTAGATTTGAACTCAGAAATTCTCCTGCCTCTGCTTCTCAACTGCTAGGATTACAGGCATGAGCCACCACACCCAGCACTGTGGTTTATGGTTCTGATTACTGGTGGGTGTGAGTATCCAAATCCATTGTTATTATATGTGGTTACAGAGGATTGAACCCAGGCCCTTGCACTTGCAAGGCAGGGGCTAGAACCTTGAGCTAAATCCCTAGCCTGTACTGATTACTTCTATATCATATTTTTCATATAGTATCCTTTCTTTTCTTCTTTATAGTCTATTATCCAGTTATTTGGCTTTTAATTCTTGGGCTTATACCTAATTACCTATCCAGAGACAACAAACTTGTTTTCATGTTCTTGCATTTTCATCCATATTTTATTTAAATATTGATATTTTCTAATAGTATACTTTTATATCCTGATCTTTTATTTAAGCTTACATTTTCAGATAAATATACTCTACTGAGCTATATTTGTTTGTTTTTGATTTTGACTGTTTCTTATGATCAATTTTATGGAAAGACCGTCATTTTCTTTTTTAAATATTATTTAAATTTTAATGTAATTCATGTATTAAAATATAAAAGTTCTATAAAATATAAATTCCATAACAAAATAATTAGAGAATAACTGGTAAATACACTATATCATGATCTGAAAATTATGTATTTTCACTTGGAAATCTCTCAACTTGTTTATTAATATTACTGTACCATTTTTAAAAAGTTATTTTTCTAGAGGACAAAATGGAGGTTCTCAGACAGTAAATATTCCCTGTAAATACCATGAATCCTTGAAGTTACCAATTCAAAATTGACTTATTTTAACAAAACAACTTCTTTAAGCACTTTGCATTATCTACGAGTGCATAGAGATACATTCTCTTTATATACACTTGAAAGAGCAGGTAAAAAGTATTTAAATTTTATTTTATTTTATACATCTAAAACATTGTTTAAGTAGCAAGGATTTTTTTTTTGTGAACTAAAATTAGAGTTACCATTGATGATAGACTCTTCTAGAATAATTTCATTTCATTTTCCATGGTACTAAAGAATGATCTAAAAAAATATTAAAGCAAAGTGACAGAACTCAGAAACAAAAATAAATCTACCCTCATATATTTTTACATAAGGCATACATTTTATGCCATAATGTCTAAAGTAGTAAAATGTCCTAAGGAAGTGGTACTTAAAATATTTTTACTTCATTATTTTTACCCAAATCATTTCAAATTTCTATGTTTTAAAATTTCAAAAACATTCTATTTTAAAATCAAAAGGACAATTTTCATCAGTTTTAGGCAAGTTTAGTATTCACCTCATGCGATATATTTTAAATTATGTTTCACTAGTAATTATTTTTAAGGACTGTACTAGTTCACCAAGGTCTTTCAAATGGAGTGTTTGTATTTAGTTCGAAGAATGGAGTCTCTCCTTTACAACAGCAGAACTGAATGTCTGTTTTTAGTATATTTATGATACATACTGAACATGTTCGTCATGAATCACTGTTCCATTTACATGATGCATCACAGTTCCTTCTGCAAACTGGTCCCATCTTCATTTTCCTCTCCCATCAGCCCCTGGGCTCCTTATTTCCAAAACATCTATCTCATTCTTTCCTATTGTCTTTTACTTTGCACTTTGATTTATTTGTACTTTGGAGTTCTCATATAAGAAAAATCATATGATATTTAAGTTTGTATATCTGATATATTTCAATTAATAATATGGGTGCATGATGAATTTATTTTGTACAAATGATTCAACTGATCTTTCTTAATATTAGATTAGCACTCTGTTGTATATAACTAACATATTTTCTCCACTGTTTTTTTGTTGATAGACTGAAGACCATTTCCACAATTCACCTTTTATGAATGGTGCTATTAGAAACATATGCATGGTTGTATGACTGTAATATGATGTCCTTATGAATTGGATGAATATTTAAAAGAGGCAAGGATGGATTGAATGAAACTATTTGAATATGTTAGTTAATTTTCACAATTAACAATTTTTTTACTAAGGATGAAAGGAGAAGCTAGTAGCACTTTGAATTAAATAAGGAAGTATAAAACTATTAATAGAAAACATTATTTAGAATATTATCACATTGCATACAAAATGATTAATAAAAGTTTACAGGGAAAGTTCTATTCTAAGTAAGTAAAGTAAGTAAGAAAAGTAGTTTTCTAAGTAAGAAAAGTAGTTTTAAATAACAGAAACAGAGGGCCAGGGATTTAGCTCAGTGGTTCTGGTGCCTGTCTTGCAAGTGCCAGGACCCGGGTTCATTTTCCTAGTGACCACATACAATACTGGGCATGGAGACTCATGCCCCGCAGCAGTCAGTATCACATACCACAGTGCCGGGCGTGGTGGCTCACGCCTGTAATCCCAGCACTCGGGAGGGAGAGGCAGGAGGATTGCTGTGATGTGAGTTTGAGGCTGAGCTCAGGGCCAGCCTGAACTACAAAACGAGACCCTGTCTCAAAAAAAAGAAAAAAAAAAAAAAAAAAACCCAGAAACAAATTAGTTTGTAAAATTCATTTAAAGTATTAAAAAACACCCTTTACTCTTTTTCCTTTTTTCTTATAACTTCTCTATCTGTGTACCATGTGGAAGTTTTCATTATGGCTACAATTATAATCTCCTAATTTTGTTTCTGTTTTTCATGTTTCTCTACAACTATCCCATTTTAAATTGCTATAGGTACCTTGTTTTCTTCTCTCATTGTTCATGTTTTCCTTAATATTTCCTTTGAATTATTTGAGGTAATAATTACCCTTTTTTTTCTTCTTAGATTTTGATATAGGGTCTCACTTGTTAAAAATAAAATTCAAATCTTTACTGGTACATTATGAATACACGTCATCATCACATTCAGTATTGAAGGAAGGGTCTCACTTTTTAGTTCAGACTGGCCCTGCCCTCACTGTGTAGCCCAAGCGAGCCTCAAACTCACAGCCATCCTCATGCCTCTGCCTCCTGAGTGCTGGAATTATAGGTGTGAACTGCCATGCTTGGCTTGTGGTAATAATTCTAAAATCTAGCAGGTCTAGGATGTAAAGTAATAAATCATCACATTCCTTATTTGTGCTTTGGTTATTAAAAGAAAGAAGAGAGTAAAAGGTAGATGGGTTCATATTGATGATTTCAAAAAATAAATAAGAAAATTGCTTCCTAATGTCAGCTGCTACCACCTTTTGTCGCTATTGATTTGATTGTTAAATTCCTTAATTCTTTGCTAATACAGAAATAGTGCGTGGTCAAAACAGTGTGTGAAAATACTGGGCTATCTTCAAAACCACACCTGGTGTTTCCTACTGCTCTTGTAATTACAATTATATACATGCTATGGGCAACCAATATAGCTATTCCATCTAAATGCTTTTACATAGTTACAGTTATAAAACCATGAAAGTCTTTAAACTCATTAAGTTATTTTCCCATGAAAACATCTTATTAGGTCACTAGAACAAGATAGAGAACACAAAAAATACCTAGACATATTTAACATCTAATCTTTGATCAAGTAGCTAAATACATAAAATTCAGGAAAGATAACTTTCTTGGTAAATGATGTTGAGAATATTGGCTATATTATGCGGAATTATCTAGATATATATCTCTCATCATGTACTGTATCAAAAATTAAATATATCAGAGATCTAAATCTCAAAATAAACACAACCCATTGGAGAATAAAAATAGATAAAGCTCTTGAAACCATAAGGTTAGGCAGGGTCTTTCTAAGCAGAAATATAACTGTACAAAAATTAACATCAACAATGAACAAATGGAATTATATAGCAAAGGAAACAACCAGCACAATAAAAGACAATCTACAGAGTGGCAGAACTTTATTGCAGTTTACAGCTTGGAAATACAACTAATATCTAGAATATATAAAAAAGATGCAACAGATGTGAAAATAAAAGACCCAACAAAACATGGGCACTTAAAGTGAAGACACTTCTCAGAAGTACCAATGGCCAATAAATAGGGATGACATTTTCACCATCGCTGGTCATTACAGAAATGCAACTCAAAACACCACTGATTCCATCTTGCTCCTAAAAAAATGACTATCATCAAAAAGTAACGTAATAAGTGCTGGTGATGCTGTAATGATAAAGTAGGCCTTCTAATCTGTTTCTGGATAGATGAGGATAAAGCTAGTTCAACTACTATGGAACAGTATGGAGTTTCTTTAAAAACTGAAAATAGAAATTCCATTATACTCAGCTGTATTCCATGTTGATATCTACATACACACACACAGACACCCACACACAGACACACACAGAAACAAAAAATCAACCCACTAAAACACAAATCTAAGACATACTCTACCATGATATAGACATACCTGTGTTCAGCCAGGAATTTAGTTCAGTGATGCTGCCTTGCAAGCTCACGTCGTGAGTTTGATCCCTGGCGTCTCTCTCTCTCTCTCTTTCTCTCTCTCTCTCTCTCTCTCTCTCACACACACACACACACACACACACACATAAGCATTCATAAGAGCACAACTGTTGATATTCTTGACAGGTAAATCATGGAATCAGCCTCTGTATTCCTGAACAGAACTGTGGATTTGTATGCTTGACAGCAGCATCTCAAGAATTATTATAGTTGCACTACAATAAGTTATTAAAAATAACAATAGTAAAGTGATTGTTGAAATTGACATATATTATGAATCAGAGTTAAAAATAACTAAATAGAAAGCTTTTTGGTAATATCTCTATTTTGCACATAATGTCATTTATTAAAATAATCTTATTAATGATGAAACTTTTGAATCAAGTACCTTAAATGTTCATATCAAAATACACAGATGTTTATTCTCCCTTAGTTGATCCAGACATACAATGCAACTTTGATTAAAATTCCAGGAATATAAATTATTAAATTCATATAACGATTCATATAGCCATGTAAATGGTTGGTGGACATCACAGCCCATTTTCTGTAACACATTGCAGGTCACCAGATGCGTGCTCTACAGGCTTGGAATTCCAAGGGCAGGGGGCTGACATCTTTCTCTCTGGTGAGGAACTTCTAGCACTATGATGGTGGTGCAGGAGGCATCACATAATGAGACAGAGCAGTCAAGGTGGCATTAATATTTCTTTTTACAAAACCGGTAATGTAATGATGGGGACCTCACTATCCTTACCTTCTGATTCCTTATTTACCCACCCAAAGACCTTAAATATACATAGCTGCAACTCTTAAATTTGGAGCCTAAATTTCTAATACACAAATGTTTGGGGAAACATAAAAACTTAAATAATTAGAAAAATAGACATGGAAAAGAACATGGTTTTAGGACTATAATGTATGTGGCTTGACTAATAATCTGATGTCAACAAGACAGAAAATATTAAATAGCATGGTTTGTGTGTGCATTTTTATATATGTTTAACTACTTTACAAAAAGATCTAAATGCCACTTCATGGAGCATGCATAGTGTTTTCATATGTATCACTATAAATAAATGAATATGTAATTATAAACTATAACCTTTGATCCATCTTTTTTTTTTTTTTTTTTTTTTTTTTTTTTTTTTTTTTTTTTTTTTTTTTTTTTTTTTTTTTTTTTTTTTTTTTTTTTTTTTAGGCAGGGTCTTGCTTTGTAGTTCAGGCTGGCCCTGAGCTCAGCCTAAAACTCACATCATAGCAATCCTGCCTCTGCCTCCCGAGTGCTGGGATTACAGGTGTGAGCCACCACACCTGGCACTGTGGTATGTGTTGCTGATTGCTGCTGGGTGTGAGTCTCCATGCCCAGTATTGTATGTGGTTACCAGGGAATTGAACCTGGGCCCTTGTGCTTGCAAGACAGGAGCAAGAACCACTTAGCTAAATCCCTGGCCTGATCCATGTCTTTTCTTATGTGATATAAAAACTTAGCTGAAAAAGTAAAGCAGATCTACGTGTAAATCCTAAAGCAATCTAACTTGTAGGGAGGAAAAATAACAAAGAAATCTTTTGATCTTACCTTAGTCAAATCTCAGATATGACACATCATTTATTATACATAAAACATTTAATTGGAAAGTGTACTTAGAAAAAGAAAGCTCTTTGAAAAACTCTTAAAACAATGAGAAGGCAAGTCCTAGATTGAAGTAACATCCTTGTAGTCTTTCAAGTATATTTATGAGCTGTGGCATCAAATCCCTATAATACCATTGGGGTACTTATGAACATTCTGCTTTCTAATATTGTTTGTCATCCAATTAGTTGTGTGAAAAGAGATAAAATAATAATTCAGTTTTAATCTTGAGGAACAATTGAAATTTTTCCAAGGTTTGGATTTGAAAAAAATTTCACACTCATCACTGCAAATTACATTTCTATGAAAATATGACATATAACAGCATTATTGCCCCTTATTTTTTTCCACTGATTGTACCATTGACACAAGACAATGGTGTTTTCTGGTACTATAATCAGCACTGATGTTCATACCTTATATAAGAAGTGTACCTCTTGGGCTGGGGATTTAACTCATTGATTCCGGCGCCTGTCTTGCAAGTGCAAGGGTCTGGGTTCGATCCCTGGTAACCACATACAACAATACTGGGCATGGAGACTGATGCCCACCAGCAATCAGAACCACATGCCACAGTGCTGGGCATAGTGGCTCATGCCTGAAATCCCAGCACTTAGCAGAGTCAGGAGGATTGCTGTGAGTTTGAGGTTGAGCTCAAGTCCAGCCTGACCTACAAAAAGCAAGACCCTGTCTCAAAAAAAAAAAAAAAAAAAGTGTACTCCTTGAGGCTGAGATTTTTTTTTCACTCCTATTTTAAGTTTCTATGTTGTTGTTATGATCCATTTAGACTCATTTAGTCCATCTGTGCAATCATTACATTTTAATGAAAATGATCAACCTTCTAATTCATAGCAGCCTGGCATTAGAAAGTTGGTGTTGCCTCTCTCTATGTCATTTTCACCTGTTCTGATGCTAAACATACACAAGGTAGATATTTCTTTTTTAAGGCTGAAGATGAATTTGGCATGTGAAATATAATGTCACTCTTTACCAGTATGAAAATAGTTTATTTCTGTTCAAAAGTAGATATTTTTCTCACTCAAATTATGGGTGATACCCCCAAGTAAATCTACTCACCTATAAATAGATCATAAGGTACAGGTTGGCTTTTATTGTTCCTCCCAAAACTTCACATGTTAAGGGGGGGGGAATTTGAAGGTAAATGCAGCATGGAGGATTAATTCACTTATGAATCTAGAGTCAAATGTGCTGTTCGAAGCTGGGCCCTGTGAGGAGCAGGTGAGTCACGTGGGCTGGCAGGATATGTCTCTCTCCATAGTCCTACCATCACTCTCTGCTTCCTGGCCTCCATGATATGAGTAGCTTTACTTCTCCAGACACTTCCAGATGTCCTCTCTGCCTTGGAGCTATAGGCTTGCTCTGTCAGAACTGTGAGTCAAACATATCTCCTTTTTTAATTATAGGTCTGAGTAACCAGAAAGTGACTAAGGCAGTAACCTTTCTCACAACACTGTTTTGAGCTTCTAAAAGACCATATTTGCAAGAGTTAAACTTGAGTCATTTGTAGCAAAGTGGATGCCCCATGAGACTACGTTAAGTGAGTTAAATCAGCTCTGCACTTAAATAGACCATGGTTGCTCTTAGATAAAAAATCTAAAATATAATAAAAAGTACAACATAATAGGACATTTTGACAAAGAGAAGGGGACCTAAAGATGGAAAGAATGGGGAGGGAAAGGGGGTGAAAAAGTTTTAGAATGTGGATGTGAATAAACTCCCCTTAAGAAATGTAATTATTATGAACTTCAAAACATGCTAATCAAATGATAGAAAAAAAGTTAGGAGTTTGTTATAAAAATGGTTGTTTAAATAAAGCACTACTTGGTAATATGACTTTTATTAATCTAGAAGACATTAAATGTCAATTATATATGTCATTTATAGACCGTGAATCTAAAATATTAAAACAGCAGAACATTTAGGAATGGGTATCTTTTAATAAAGTACACAGGACTACTGTTATACACAAAAATTTCTACAACTCGAACGTTTAATTATATGTAATTCAAACAAAAACATTGTTTTTATTCACTTGAGCTGAATTTCATATTTGTTTTTATGTTGTTTGCATCTCATCTCATGTTATCTATACAGGTGTTAAAATTTTTCAGGTATATCGCCGAACCTTTAATAGAGGGAGGACACGTGTCTGAAACTGTATTTTTATATATCTGATATCACATTTTAAAATAATATATTACACCTAACCTGTGACACACTTGGTTTTTTATCCACCCTGCCCACCATGACATTATGTTCTTCTCCAGCATTTTTACCTTCTATGGTAAAAATACTAAGTATGTATGGCTAGTATTTAGGTTCCCATAAATTATTGGGTATTATGCTTTGAATCTAAGATTCATACCATGACTTTCAAAAAATGGATTTAATTATTTCTTTGAATTTAGTCCTAATTTTTTGAGACTTTTTTCACTAAGATCTTAATTTGCCACAGTGTATGTTTCTTTACAAAGTGGCTTATTCTGAGGCCAAATTTACAGCTCACTAGAAGAGTGCTTATTTGCTATGTAAAAAACCCTGGATTTGATGCCTCACAGTGTTCAAAAAAATATTTTTTGACATTCCTAGATTTATTAACATTTTCTCTTAGTTATTTTAAAACTAAAATAACATTTTATTGTATTTATATTTATATTACATATTAGGATTAAATTTGAATTCCTAAGAGCAATGTGTAAAAATTGTCACAATCTAGAATTTCACTTTGAAAGAACACATATCTGTGTAGCAAAAAAGCATACATTTCACAGCACTTAAGTCATCTAAGGCACATTTGAAATGGTATGCTTTTAAAAAGGTTCAAGATTGAATTACCTCTGATTCTAAACTGAGAAGTTTCAATGAATAATGTTTTGATATAGCAAGCACACATTAATATTTTTTCTGACCTGTGCATCATAACAGAAAATATATAGACTTATTTTAAATTAATAATCAAAATAAATGCATTTGACAATTTGTACAAAATGGTTATCATTTCCAAAATGTGTAAGTATAGCACATTTCCTTAGGCAACATATTTTGTAGTGGTAATTATTCTTCATATTCTATTTATTCCACTAAATCACCAGTTACATTGGGGTGGTTAAGATTTTCATGTATGATTTACTTTCTTCTATTATCATAATGCTAGATAAACTTTTAGAATCATTGCTACATTTTAGTTTTTTAATGAATTCCAGCCTGAAGAAAATATTCCTTTCTGCATTATCATAGAAAAGAACTGTCAATATTTTAAAAATATCACTAATTTTATAAAATGAAATATGTCTTTATACATGTATAAAAATAAAATGAAGTTATAATAATTACAATTGAAACATTTTTAAAGTAAATTATTATTTTATATATACATATATGTATATAGTTACTTTTCTGTTACTTAATATTTGAGTTTTTTCACAATTTTATTACTTCTAATTTCTATAGGAGATACAGCATTAAATGTATTTTCTCCATTAAAATTTCTTTAGTAATTTATATAAATATATCATATTTTTAAAGAGTATAATTACAGTTTGTCACCTAGATCATATTTTTAAAAAGTATAATTATAGTTTGTATACATATTTATATATACTATGTCATGTGATTTAGGATTACCATGTCAACTATAATTAGTACTAACTCATAACTTTTGAAATATACAAGTGGAGCACAGGATAAGCTTTGTCACTTTTGGAAAACTATTCTTTCAGCGTGAGTGCTTGATAATTAATTGATTTGCCTTTTGTCTTACGTAACTATTTCTACACTGCAAATTATCTTATACTTGGAAACAGTTCCTAACATCAGTTTGGCACATGATGTGGACACTTAATGACGTTTACATACACTTGTTTTGCACACTGAATACTGGATGCACTGAGAGAACAGCATTGATCTGTTGCATGAAAAATGTTAGTCAGTAGAGTCTATGTTCAGAATTAAAGGTTGCATTGTACCAAAAAAATGAGAATCAGATAGGGACTCCTTAAGAGCTGTTTAATTTACTAATGTTTATGTCATTTTCAAATTTTAAGACCTACAACAAGCATCGTCTTTCTAAGATCTAAAGGCAATATCAACCACTAGTCAAGTTACAAATTCTGATCTTGAATATGTAAGAAAGAGAAGCCAGGTAGAGTCGAACAATATCCACTGATATTGTCAGAGTAAATGGTGCAGTCCCTCAAATTCAGCAAAAAGTTGAATTCTACCCATATCCATGGCAACAGTATTCCATAATGAGCCTGTATGCAGTGAAAAAGAGTAGATATCTGTCCCTTTTAGAATTTTTATTTGAGAAATATCATCATCTATCTTTGTGAACATTGACATTTTGTTATATGTAACAACTTTCAGTTAGGTCCATACCAAGAAGTCACATGTAAATTTATATCTGGCCTAAAGAGTTTACAGTATTAGGCCGTCCATTTAGAGTTGTATCTTTCTCAATTTCTAGTAGTTGTACATCAGAACCTTTGTGAAGTATAAAGGCTTACATAAAATGAGAATGAATACAAACTAATAGTGGTTGCAATCTCATAAATCTCATAAATACCTAAATATCTTTTAAAACTAACTTTTAAGAAAAATGTATCATAATCTTATGAACCTGAGTACCTACAAGTGCCAAAATTCTTCATTAATTAAAATCTTATTATCTGTTCAGGTTTGTCTATCATGCCCATCAAGTAGTGCATTTATTTTGATTTTCCAGTAGTCAGAAAATTTCCATTCTGTTTAGTCATGTCAATTGTATGTTGTAGCTTTGAATGAGCTTCCATTAAAATAGTTCCCACAGAGAAGTTAACATTTCTTGTTCCAAATAGGAAAAGTTTTCTTTTTACTTTGTAAGTCAAATAATTATCTCTGGAAATAGTGTGCTTCTTGCTTTGTAACTGATATTAATGTGTTTTAAATATGACTGTGATTTTTTTGGCTTAACCACTACCATCAGTATTTATTTCATCCCAACACTGCAAAACATATATCATTTGTTTGTTTGTTTGTTTTTGTTTGTTTGTTTTTGTACCTCAGATCAAACTCAGGACCTTGTGCTAATAGACAGGCCTGGTGCCACTGAGCTATATATATATCCTGGCCTGTAAATATAATTTTCTGTTTCTTATCAGGTAACCTTATAGATGGAGATGTTTGTTTCTTAATACAAGACAATTCCATATATATTGCTTAAATACTTGCATCTGATAACCTCTGAATATATCCAAGTGTAGCCTACCACTTACAGTTTGTTTTTTTTTCAAAATTTATCTTTCTTCTTGGGCCCCACTTAGAGTTTTTCTATTTTTACTCTTTATTCTACTGAAAGAAAAGTGAAATCCAAGGAGTTAAGTGTGAAAAGCAGCAAAGTCAGAAAACCGAGGGTTAGAAAATCAATACATAGAGCTAATAATAAATATAAGATTTTAGGGACAGTGAAGGCAAAATGAGTTATCTGTAGGTAGGTAAAAGGAAAATTTCCAGTTACCCAACTATTTAATAATCAAAAGACATAAGAATGGATATCCAGGGCCAAGGATTTATCTCAGTGGTTCCAGCACCTACCTTGCAAGTACAAGAGCCCAGGTTCTATTCTTGGTAACCACATACAGCAATGACAGGCCTGGTGACTCACACCCACCAGCAATTAGTACCACATATCACAATGCCAGGTGTGGTGGCTCACGCCTGTAATCCCAGTGCGTGGTAGACAGAGGCAGGAGGATTGCTGTGAGTTTGAGGCTGAGCTCAGGGCATGCCTGAAATACAAAGTATGACCCTATCTGAAAAAAAAAAAAAAAGGAAAAAGAAAAATGGATATCCTTGCAGAATTATTTTGTATGTGGGTCTGAGAAAAATAGAACTGTTATTGAAAAGAATATTTAAGAAGATTCATATGACTTTTTCTAGCATACATGACATACATAAAACCAAATTAGAGATGGATACAATCCATCATTACTTGTCTGTTCCCTTATATCCTTCTGCTTTATTGCCATCGCTAGTTTAAGAGTGCAGGTGGAAAAATAAGCACTAAGCACCTTGTCTTGTTTTTGTTTTGCAAATAAATGTTCACAATTTTTAAAAATAAAGTATCTCCTAAAATATCTTGTGTTGCCTTAAACATAGGCAGTGGAAACATAAATAGTGATTTTTTAAAAATTTTGATCTAAAGGTTTGACCTCAGTTTACACTGTAGTCCCAACAAATCAACATTAAAGGGATCATATTTATCTACTGCCATAAAACTGCTATAGAAAAACTGAAATCTGGCTTTTAAGCAACTAAATTTTTCAAGGAGAGTTCATTTTCTTTACTGTCCACACTTAGCCCTCAAGGAAGTATAACAATGAGGTATTTTTGTTTGTTTGTTTGTTTTTGTTTGTTTTTACAAGGGTGAAATACTTAGAGTTTTTGAATGTTTTAAGTGTGATCTCTTTAGAAAAACTGATTTTTTTAGTACTCATATTCAGGCCTAGAGGAATAATTAAGAAACAATGTCTGTCATCCTCACTTTTGGTAGTTTTTTTAAAAATTGTGATACTTAACTATTTTATATTCAGTAAAAAAAAATAAAAACCTAAAAAACCTTCTACAGGCTTCCACAGGGAAAAATTCTTAGTTGTTGTCAAATAAACAAGGTCTTAATTTAAAATAAAAAGAAGAAGAATTAAGATATATCATGTTCAGGCACAAATTTCCAATAATGAATAAAATTGCTAAGTATTTCCAAATGTACCAATAACCTCAATTCATTAATGAATGGGGAGGGCTGTCCCACTTATTGTGCTTAAAGCAGACCTTAAGGGGTTTGGCTGTAAAACATTAGCCCTGCGAGCAGCGGGCGGCTCGGGAAACGGCGACTGCAGCACCGAGTCTGCGTCACTGAATCTGCGCCGGGTCTGGAGCTTACTTGTCTCCAGGCCCACACTGGAAGAGCGCCCAGGGACTGAGTTTAGCAGCGGGCGGCTCGGGAGGCGGCGACTGCGGCACCGAGTCTGCGTCACTGAATCTGCGCCGGGGCTGGAGCTTACTGGCCTCCAGGCCCACGCCGGAGGAGCACTCAGGGACTGAGGTTAGCAGGTCAGAGTCTGATTTTCTCCACAGTAACTGCAGAAGCACATCCAGTCAGCTTGTATTGGTCCCAATATAGACTGCAAAGAGCAACCCAGGAAACACTGCTATTTTAAGATTCCTAACTATTAAAAGGAAAGTAACTTGGAACAAACAGTGCCAGAAAACAGGGTAGGTCAGAGATGAGGAAACACTCCAAATCAGACACAAAGATCCTCACCTCCAAGTAACACAGGGGGAAGGGAGATAGAGAAGTGTGAAGCCCAGTCTCCAGGGCCCTCAGAAATGGTAACCAAAGCAGATCTAGTAAAATGGAAATCAGAGCTGATCTCTGAGATGAAAGCAGAGATATTGGACACTGTCAACATGATGATTAATAAAGCTAAAGAGGAAATCATG
>PVIR01017317.1:0-35154 GCA_004026965.1 Petromus typicus
AAAAGTATGAATGATTTTTAAGACAAAGTATGTCCCTAATATTGCATGGAACATACTTACACTAAAACAACTGCTCATCATTCATGTGAAAAACACGACAGGGCCTCCTATATGTTTACTTGCTAACTGTGACATCCCTCCTCACACCCCCTGACACGTTTTGAGGTACACCGCGTGAAAAATCAAGACAGATGTGTGACAAAGCCAAGACCACACAGCTGCATCCAGTCAGTCTGTGCCATGCTAAAGACACCGCAGGCAGTGGCGGGGACAGGGTGGGTTGGGCAAGTGTGTGGCGAAGAGAGTCACGCAGACACATGGAACCGCCATGCAGGGCCCGTGTACACACACAGAAATGCACACCCCTGCCGCTGTGGCAGGCTGTGCCGAGTGCGCCCAGCAAGGGATGGTCCTAGGGTCCTTTTCGTAACTGCCAATGCTCACACGCTCTCAGAGGCTCAATAAGTTGTTCACTTGTCCAGGATGGGCTCAACCTCGTGATCCATATGCTCACGTGGAGGCGCCGTACTCTGGGGTATGGAGGGCTGGAGATTTACCCCAGTAATGCTGCTGCCTGGCCGGCAAACAGCAAGGTGCAGGCCCCCCTGGGCTCACAGTGGGCAGGGAGGCCCCACAAAGCTGACCTCAGCGGGACTCCCACAGGCAGCGTGGCGGTGGGGTGTGGCCAGGACGGTCACGCTCTGCAGTGGCGGGAAATGTGCCTGGCACTTCCCGCTCCCCCACTCTGCTGCCAGTCAGTCGCCCTTAGAAGCCCCAGCAGGACCAGAACAGGGTGAGCGCGGGGCCTTACTTTTCTTGTGGCTGTAGAACTTGTCTTCGGAGCCATCCTTGGACTTCTTAACGATCAGCTTCCCAGACTCCACATCAACTTTGAGCTGCATTTTCTGAGGGATTCCGAGTGACTCGGCCTTTACCTTTGTAGAGACAGGGATATGGCTTGTTATTTTCTGGTTCTGAGTCCACATGGCGGTGTGGGGACATCGGACCGTCCTTCCCCGCACACACGCCGCAGCCTCCTGAGGAGCCTGTCGGCCGTGCACCAGCCCTTACACCGGCTGGGGGCAACAGATCAAGCGCGGGGGAAACGGCCCAGGCACTGACACATGCACAGCCCATCCCGCGGCTGTGCCAGCCACTTCCAGGGCGGACGTGAGTAGGCAAAGGACCTGAACTCGGAGTCCTGTTACAGCCGCTGGCCGAACACTTACTGAGAATGGGGCAAGTGGTCTACATGTACTTGGAAAATGGAAATCTATTTTTTACAGGGATATTTCCAGGGCCAGAGGACTTTGAGGCGTTTGGAACCAGGTGGGTTGGCTGGAGGTACAAGAATCGCAGGGGAATCGTGAAGCAAAACCCTTTTCTGGGCCGAAGCCTGGAGACTCAGTCCCTCTCGGAGAAGTCACGGGATTTCTCGGGCTCCTCAACCACCCACACCTCACCCCCTTGCACTGCTTGGGGACCAGTATGTGGTCCCCAGTCCCACGTCTCCCAAGGCTGCCACTTTGAGAAGGACAAAGTCGACACCTCTTGGGCAGATGCGGAGCTCCCTCCTCACTGTGTCCCCAGCAGGGGGCGACGCACATGCACAGCCCACAGCCATTATCCACAGCCCAAGCCCCAAGCCCTCTTTCCAAGGGACCAGGGTGTCCACACGCCGAGAACAGGGCCAGGCCCTTGCGACACTTGCCTCAAACGTGACAGGAGGGATGAGTGAGCGCCGGTGAGGAGGCTCGGGACCCTCATGCAGCAGGGCTTTGACCTGTGGGCACGGCAAGGCGGAGCGTCAGGGGGACACACGGCCTGAGCCTCTGTGCAAAAAGACGGGGTGCCGAGAAGCCAGGGATCCCCTACCTTGTCTTCGATGGAGGACAGCAGACTCGTCAGCTGGCTGAGTTTGGCCACCATGCTGACTGGGCTGGCCTCACAGGGCACCTGGGGGAGGGGAAGAGCAAGGGTGACCCGGTCACACAGGAGCTGCCGCGTCCGTCCTCCCAACGGCCCCAGCACAGCGTCACTGTCCCCTGAGGATGCCAGGGGTATCAGTGAGCACCTCGAAATCTCACAGCCAAAATACAGCTCTTTGAGTTCCCTCCACACCCACCTCTCCCTTGGTGCTTCCCACCCGCTCGGCAGCTTTAGGGACACAGATTTCCTTCTCTGCTCCCCACTTTGGGGTGCTGGGAACCCACACCCTGAGGTTTGGAGCCTCATTGTTGACCTGCCTTGATCTGGACTTTTTTTTTTTGAGTCATCCTGGAAGTTGAACACAGGGCCTTCACAGAGCTACATCCTAGTGTCGTCCATTTATTTATTTACTCACTTACTTCTTTATTCACTCATTTTTGAGCCAGGATCTAGCCTGTCACTAAGTTGCCCAGGCTAGGGCCTGAACTTGTGACCTTCCTGCCTCTGCCTCCCAGACACGGTGTTGAGATTAGAAGTATGTGCCATCATACCCACCTTTCTTTTAATCTTCTGCTGAATTAGGTTTTTTTTTTTTTTTTTTTTTTAATTATCTTTATTGGTACATTAAATATACACATCATGATTGCACTCCTGAATTAGGTTTTAATATGTGATTTCTCCTCTCCTGGACAGGCCTGTGCTGCCAAGTCAGGCTTGAGCTACGTGTTAAAGTTTTATCTTGTTCTGTTTTTGCTTTCGAGACAGGGTTTTCCTATGTAGTCCAGCCTGGCTCCTGCCTCAGCGGTGACTCTGGAGCCTCAGGCCCCTTCGTGCTGGGTTCAGGCCTGAGCCACCAGACCTGGCTGTGAGCGGCATCGTCCAGGGCCCGGATGCCACCAGGAAAGGCACTTCCTTCAGGCGGTGCCAAAGAAGTGCCCCTGAGCGTGCCCACCCACAGAAGAGCCCCTGGCACCTCCGTCAGGTCACCAGCGGGAAGAGGTTCAAAAGACGGACAGAGAGGAGGGAGGGCGGGAGAGAAGGGATGAGGAGAACTAGGGTGCGCTTGACAAGGACTGTAGCTGCACACTTGGACCGACGGATGAAAATGGGCCTAAAAGTACCACACCACGCAAGGCACCGCCTCGCCCCACTGGAGCAGTCTGAGAAAATCAGAGCCACGCATGATTCCGTGAGCACCCAGAAAATGGGAACAGCTCTCAGCAACCCAGTGGCGACCATTCCCTGTCTCTTGCTTATATGATATGCTTATCACCAGGGGACATTTGCTTTTGACCCTCAGTCAAACCTGATCCAGCCCTACGGAAATGGTGTGCGGGAGACGACCGGATCCTGCCGCCGGGACCCCGCATCATCTGTGGTGAAGGGATTAGAGGTGTGTGTGTTTAAATTTGAGAGTCCAGCAGCTGCTCTGTTTTTCCTAGCTTCGCTTTTACTTTCTTAGAAATTAACCTATCCTTCACTTCAAAAAAAAACAAAAGAAGCTTTTATTTTCTGGCAATTTTTTTTAGTTGTATAAATAGAACATAAAAACATTTTTCTCTGTAAAAAATTCCGTGGAAGACCAAAATAGGCCACCTCAAAATATGTTTCTGTGGCTTATTTCAAGATGGCTATTCAGAGAAACTGCAGATGGGGGAATAGTCCTGCAAAACTGTCCTTTGGAAAAAGAAATGTACAGCTTTCTCCACAAGCCACATATCAAGGATGCACTTGGCAGTTCCTTGTTTCCTGTCTGGATCTAGGACAAGTCAAGAGGACAGTGCTCCCAGAAAGATCTTGGCACAGCTGTCATTTGGGCTTTATTTTTATTTTTGAGACAAAGTCTCACTAAATAGCCCAGGCTGGCCTTGAACTCATGGAGATCCTCCTGCTTCAGCCTCTGCCATGCTGGCCCTGCTGCTTTCTGTAATCTCACTCAGCATGGTATAAAAACTTCAACTCTCAGGCCCTGCTCTGAGTCACACTTAGTGAGCCAGACAGCTCCGTGCTCGCTCTGCTGTGAGACTCAAATTATCACGTCTTCAGGGAGCAGAGGGCAAGTTCTCACCCCTACAGCTCGAGGCGGGCAAGCCCTAAGCCCCTCGCCCAACCCCAGCCTGGTGCCACCCATTCAGAAGGGCCCAGCTGGGCTGACTTCCTGTCACGGTCCAGCTGACCCAAGGCTGCCTGGAGGGGGTAGGGGTCTTTCCAAGGCTGGGCCGCACCTTTTATTTCAACAATTCTCGACATTTTTGTGGTTTCCTACACTTTTGCTTCTACTGACAAAACTACAGTACACTTCCCACGTGCACGTCTGTGCTTGTGACCGCTGCTGCCATGTGGAACTGCTTGAAAAGGTGCGAGTTCACCTTTTCAAACAAGCAGCCACACTGCCCTTCAGGAAACCCATCTCCACTCCCATGGGCAGAGGTGTGAGCCCAGGGCTGCTGCCACCGGAAACCCGGGCCCCGGGGGGGTCTCGGCAGTGGCGCGGTCTCCATTCCGCAGGCACCTTCGATTGATTTTGCACCTGCCCAGCCGAGATGGCTGTTTGGAAGGTGTGGTCTGCGTACTTACCAGAGGCCAGCATCTCCTCATGTACACACGGCCTATTCCTTGTATCCTTGGAGCGAAGCCATCTTTTTTTATAGTCTTTTCCCATTTAAAAACTTGGATTGTGCTAATTTATTTTAAAAAGGCATATTAATCGGGTTTAGAAAAGCATATTAATCCTCTATCTCATATTTCCCTTCAAGATACCGCTTTGCTTATTTTATTTTTAATTGTTTTTTGAAGCAAGGTTTCACTGTGTCATTCCGGTTGGCCTTGAACTCGTGGTGATCTTCCTGCCTCAGCCTTCTGAGTGCTAGGATTTACAGGCTTGTACCACTGCCCTGCTAGCTTATTCTCTCTTTCTTTTTTAACTGTATTCACATAAGGGGGTTTTTAAAACACTTAATCTATACTTAACTGGCAACATGATCTGCACCCCCTGCCTGGCTGTGAGCAAGTATGATCTCCACCCCCTTCCTGGCTGTGAGCAAGTGTCAGGAAGGACATCCTGGCCCTCGTGGGGGAAAGAACTATTGCTAATTCAGAGGCAGACACATTCTCCATCCCAGCACTGGGGAAGCTGAGGCAGGAAGATCACTGGGTGTTCAAGGCCAGCCTAAACTATCTACAATAAAACTATCCTCAAAAACAAAAATAAACAAATTAAAAAAAAAAAAAGAGGGCAGGGGAGTTAGCTCAGTGGTTCCGGCGCCTGTCTTGCAAGCGCAAGGACCTGGGTTCGATTCCCCGGTAACCACATACCATACTGGGTGTGGAGACTCACGCCCAGCAGCAACCAGTACCACATACCACAGTGCCGGGCGTGGTGGCTCACACCTGTCATCCCAGCACTCGGGAGGCAGAGGCAGGAGGATTGCTGTGATGTGAGTTGGAGGCTGAGCTCAGGGCCAGCCTGAACCACAAAGCGAGACCCTGTCTCAAAAAACCAAAAAAAGAAAGAAAGAAAAAAAGAACTTCGCCACTTCCTATTCTCTTTTCTTTCTGATGCTGAAGAGGAAAATCGTGGGGACAGGCCTGGCTTCCCTCGCTGCCTGCTCTCAGTAGTAAACACGTGCTCTTCGGTTGATGGTTGTAGAATCTGGAACCGTTTTCCTCACACCAAAATCCAGCAGTAAGAAATGACTATTTGGAAAGGGCAGGAAGCTGGGGTTCCCACCCCCACTCCAGCGCCCACATTTGCCCCCCAAACATGGGGTGGACACTGCCCCTTCTTCCTCATGAGCCTGGGGACACCACCTAGCCCCTCCCCTCCCTCACTGTGCATCTCACCTTCCGGACCCCAAGTCCCCTTACCTGAGGGCGCTGGCGGAGGCCAGGGGAGAGCTGCTGGTCAAACAGCCTCTGCAGAGACTCCAGAGACGGGAGCGTCCGCACGACCTCCCTGAGGCCAGACGAGAGCGGGGTTAGTGAAGACAGGACAGGACCCAAGGCAGCCAGCTGGGCTCGGCTGGGGAGGAGGTCACACCCGCACGACAGGCCCGGGCAAAGATCGATAGGCCCCGGCCCCGGCCCACCCCAGGACCCCACCCGCCCTTCCCCATCTCATCCAGCCAGGTCGTGGTGTGGGGAGGGCTCAGTTTAGGCAAATCTAGGGTCACAAATCTGCTCCGAAATCACATAGGATCCACGGTCCCAGCTTCTAGTGTTTATGGGAATCACACACAGCCCGGGGTTTAAAATGCTAATAATCTGACAGGGTCTGGCATCTGCATTTTAAATGGGAGGACTTCCCAGTGGAGGGCGAGGTGGATTCCAATGCAAATCCTGACCGGGAGGCCACCAGGGCCTTCGAGATTCTTTGTTCCCCTCTCGTCTCTGTCTATTGTTCTCCCTGCGTCTCAAGCAGGGTAGACGAGAGAGTTTTGAGTTCTATTTCACACTTCCTGTTTCGTAAAACCCTACGCCTGGGTTTCTGCGCCTTTAACATTCTAATAGTTTCCACAGTCTATCCGGTAGAAGTGCCAGAATCAGTGGCTAGACACCCAGTTCCCTTTGAGATCTTTGCTACTATAAATACAGGCTGCTCTGAGCGGTGCGGTTTAGGTGGCTCTTCCTCATGCCCAGTGATGGAATTAGGAGGACCCCGAGACAAACCCGGGAGCCATGGTGCGGACCACCGGGATTTTATGAGACAGTCTCGAAGTGTACCAGAACCTAGCTTGAACTCGCTACGCAGCCCAGGCCGGCTTCAAACTCTTGGCAGTCCTCCTGCCTCAGCCTCCAGAGTGCTAGGATTACAGGCATGAGTCACCACACCTTGCTGGCCACCTGCCGGTCCTCTACCTTGTCCGCATCTTTTTGTTGTGGCTGTCACTTTCACTTTTTAAGTGTGCCCAATACTGTCTTCAAAAGTGACGGATATAGGGGCCGGGGAGTTAGCTCAGTGGTTCTGGCGCCTGTCTTGCAAGCGCAAGGACCCGGGTTCGATTCCCCGGTAACCACATACCTATACTGGGTGTGGAGACCCACACCCAGCAGCAACCAGTACCACATACCACAGTGCCGGGCGTGGTGGCTCACGCCTGTCATCCCAGCACTCGGGAGGCAGAGGCAGGAGGATTGTGATGTGAGTTTGAGCCTGAGCTCAGGGCCAGCCTAAACCACAAAAGTGAGACCCTGTCTCAAAAAACCTAACAATAACAACAACAAAAAAAGTGACGGATATATAAGAAATCGAAGAATCTTTCTTTGAAAGGGTGGGGAGATGAGCATGGGGGAGACGGGAAGACGAGGAGAGAAGGGCAAGGAAAGATCACCAACTTCCCACCCTAACATACTGAATACGCAGCACAAACCCATACTAAAGGGCTGGGGGCAGAGCTCAGCGGCACCAGGTCTGGTCCTGAGTTTGATGCCCATACAAAAAACCCAATGAATATAGAATGTGGAAGCCCTGGGCTGATCCCTAGGACCCTCTACACACACACACGCGCACGCACACACACACACACACACACACACACATACACACATACACTATACTTTACATTTTGCTTTTTATGTAACCTGAGTGCTTTATTTTCCCTTAAAGTGTTCATTTTTCCCAGATGAGATGGATTTCATTATAAAGTTATTTATAATTTTTATCCTCTACTTTCACCTTTCTCTTGGTAATTTTCTTGTTAGTATACTTAGAAATTTATCATCAGTATAACTAAGAATGTTTTGTCAATTGAAACTGTTTTCTAGCTTTTTTAAAGACTGTGTTATATATGTATA
Organism: Petromus typicus; assembly: GCA_004026965.1. Taxonomy (NCBI): domain Eukaryota; kingdom Metazoa; phylum Chordata; class Mammalia; order Rodentia; family Petromuridae; genus Petromus; species Petromus typicus. The sequence continues at coordinate 7,723 of PVIR01017317.1, forward strand.
TATGGGATTTTTTGTGTGTGTGGTATTGTATATATTTAATTCCTTAACTCATCTAGATTTTTTCTGGTGGTTCTTTTTTCGGGTTTTTGTTGTTGTTGTTTTTATTTATTTTGAGACAGGGTCTCGCTTTGTAGTTCAGGGTGGTCCAAAACTTGGCCTCAAACTCAGCAATCCTCCTGCCTCTGCCTCCCAGTGCTGGGATTACAGGCGTGAGCCACCATGCCCGGCACTGTGGTATGCGGCTCTGATTGCTGGTGGGCGTGAGTTTCCACGCCCGGCATTGTGGTATATGATTACCGGGGATGGAACCTGGTCCTTGTGCTTGCAAGGCAGGTACCAGAATCACTGAGCTAAATCCCTGGCCCTTGTTTATGTTTTTGAGGCAAGGCCTTACTCTATAGCCTAGGCAGTCCTTGGACTTGCAGCAATCCTCCCGCCTCAACTGGTGCCACCACACCCCGTTTAAATTTTTTGTAGTATTTTCTTCGGTGTCCCATAGTATGCTCTTTTCCCACAGTTCTCTCGGGTTAGCCCATTTTATGAACTGTTTCATTCATTCAGTTACAAGTCCACCTGTACTAGGCATCACACACTTGCGTATGTGCAACTGGAACAGTTTTAAAGACATCGCTGTCCTGGGGCTGGGGAGTTAGCTCAGTGGTTCCGGCGCCTGTCTTGCAAGCGCAAGGACCCGTTTTCGATTCCCCAGTAACCACATACCATACTGGGCGTGGAGACTCACGCCCAGCAGCAACCAGTACCACATACCACAGTGCCGGGTGTGGTGGCTCACGCCTGTCATCCCAGCACTCGGGAGGCAGAGGCAGGAGGATTGCTGTGATGTGAGTTGGAGGCTGAGCTTAGGGCCAGCCTGAACCACAAAGCGAGACCCTGGTCTCAAAAAACCTTAAAAAAAAAAAGAAAGACACTGCTGTCCTATATGGGCTCTGGAATGGTTGATGTAGGTGCAGCCCCGTGGTACGCTGCTCGCCAGCAGGCACCAGGCCCTCAGCACCGGGAAGGGAGGGAGGGGAGGGCGAAAGGAGAGGAGAGGGCAGGCGGGGTGGGAGGAAGCGCTCCCTGGGACTCCTTCAGGAGCGCTGGATGGAGGGAGGGGCAGCCGGCCGAGGAGGCTGTGGGACCTGCCCCCGGCAGAGGGAAGGGGCTGGCTGCGGGGTCCAGGCCCCGCCCCCTTCCCAGAACTGCCTGGCCGTCTGGACAGTCCGGTGCTGATTTATCATCTCATAAGAGAATTCCAGGCCTTAGCAGTTTCTAAAGCATTTCAGGACATGTTTTAAGAGCAAGTAGACCACCCCCCATGGCACTCATTTTTCATAATGTTGTGCAATGAATACAAACACGTGCCAACTGAATCTTTAGGATTTTCAAGAAAAAATGTTATTTTCCGTTGTAGTTCTGTTTTTGTTGTTGTTATTGTTTCACTGTTTTGTTTTGACAAGATCTCCTTAAATTGCTGAGTTGCCCAAACTGGGCTTGACTTTGTGATCCTCCTGACTCAGCCTCTCAGAGTTCAGTGGGATTATCAGCGTGTACCACCATGCCCCACTTCCTTTATTTTATTTATTTTTGTTTTGCTTTTTCATTTTTTGAGATAGGGCCTCCCTACGCATAGTGATCCTCCTGCCTCAGTCTCCTGAGTCCTGGGAGTTCACCATATCACAACCCCATACCAGGGCTCAGCCAAGCCCCCGCTGCATGTTTATTAAATGGTGAGTCAACAAGTAATGACCACACCTGTGCTACGCAAAGCAGCTGCACACTCTTGAAGTTAGCTGTTCGGTAAATAGAATCAGGGAACAAGAAGTGGCTGAAGGGAGCTTTTCACGTGGGTACAACGGGCCAGGCACGTTGGGGTGTGTGGTCACTGCGGTGGGGCGACCCGGGTGCCAGGGAGATCCAGGTACCCGAGATAAGCTACCAAAGTGTGGGCGTGCCTGGCGGTAGCAAAGCCGAGCGATTTAAAATCTGTTCTGCCTCAGCCGGGGCTCCATGAAGACCAGGGTGTCCACTGAAGCAGAAATAAACAGCTTGTTATCAGACATCATGAAATGATGGATTGCTTTTTTTTTTTTTTTTTTAAGAAAGTAGTATTTTTTATGTGTTTTGGAGACCTGATGATAAATTATTGTTAGCATCAAACAGAAAGAACAAAATCTATCATGGGAACCTGTAAATAGGGTGGTTGTGGGTCCAATTAACTAGAAAATGGCTTTAGTCAAAAGGCAATTTGCTCAAATTAAGCCTGTCTGACCACATGGATGAAGGCTATTTGGCAGAGATCAGGTGTCAAATTTACCAAATGTACTGACTGTGCTTTTCACAGCCTTTGAGAAGAAAGCTGAATTTGATTACTGATGATGAACTCTTTTCTGCATATTAAGTAGTCTAAGAGGATCAGGCACCGGAGAAGTTGAGACCTCAGGAAATAGTGCAGGCTGGACATCTTCGCCCATAAGAAATGCTGTTTTTCCAGCCCAAGTGCTGACTTTCGTCTGAGGTGGGTTTGTTTTGGCTCCTTGTGATTTCTTTCAGAGCCTGTGGAATGTTATCTTTCCCTCCATGCCGCAGGCATCGGGCATTCAATACTTCGGCCTCACGACTCACTTCTCTGGGGCTTATTTTGAGTACCTGGGATCAACCTCGCACTTGAGAGGCAGGCACCAGCCAGAACCACTGAGCTAAATCTCTGCTCCTCACTGTCACACTTCTAACAAACTGTGATTAAACCTGAAGTTCATTTTAAGGTTAATGAAATAAAAAATGTACACTCAAAAGAATCTTTTTTATTTTTTTAGGTTTTTTGAGACAAGGTCTCGCTTTGTGGTTCAGGCTGGCCTGGAGCTCAGCCTCCAACTCACATCTCAGCAATCCTCCTGCCTCTGCCTCCCGAGTGCTGGGATGACAGGCGTGAGCCACCACGCCCGGCACTGTGGTATGTGGTGCTGGTTGCTGCTGAGTGTGAGTCCCCACGCCCAGTACTGTATGTGGTTACCAGGGATTGAACCTGGGTCCTTGCACTTGCAAGACAGGCGCCAGAACCACTGAGCTAGCTCCCCGATCCACCAAAAGAATCTTGTGGGAAAAATAGTCAGAATTTTTGCCATTGGTTGTTCAATGAATTCCAAATGGAAAACTGAAGTTTTAGTGAATCAGCCCACTAGAAAAAACTGCTGTTCCTGGAAACCTTGGGCCAACATCACCCACACAGAAAGTGAACAAATATAAGTCCTCTTGCTGGGTGTGCCTGCTGCCGAAAAGAGCAGCAGCCAACGTCAAAGGACTCAATTCTCCCTCCGACAGGAGGAGAGGGCCAGCACTGTCCTTCCTTTTCTTTCTTTCCCTGAGCAAATGCGTTGGGTATTGAATTTAGTTTACTTTAGTTAATTTAGTTTCCAAACACAACAGGCTGGAGGTGGAGTTTAGATGCAGCACACAGCAGGTCATGGGTTCCGTCCCCAGCACACTGAACCCCCTCACTGCACACGTGCACACACGCACACACACGTGCACACACATGTGCACACACAGAACCTCACTCTGATGAACGCTCTCTCTCTTTTCTGCAGTACTGAGGACTGAACTCAGCCTTCACACTGAGCCACATCCTCATGCCCTTTTTTATGTGTTTTATTGTAAGACAGAGTCTGGCTAAGTTGCAAGGTTTCCCAGGCTTTCCTCAAGTTCTTGGTCTTCCTGGGAACTGTGAATGTGCCCCTCCACCCTCTTCCCCTCTGGGGTCCCCCTCTGGGCCCCGTTACCCGTGGAGTTCCTTGCAGAGCTGCAAAATCAGCTTCTTCAGGTGGGGAAGGCTACTGGAGCTCGTCTTCATGAAGTCCATGTCCAGGGCCAGCTGGGTGCTCAGGTAGTCCTGGATGGCTTTCAGGTGCTCTTCCGGGAGCCTGCGGAGGAGGACACGAGCACAGAAGCCTGCTTCACCTGCTCCCTGGCCACAGCAACAGGACAGGTGGAGGAACATCCTCAGTGAAGCTGTCCTCCAGGGCAACAGCAGGGCAGCTGTGAGGAGGTCCCGGGCCTCACCTAGGACAGAGAGCGGGTCACAAAGGTGACCGGAGGCGCAGGGCCTCTCTTAGGATGAGCACCTTTGCATGCAGCGCAGTGGAGATGATTATTATTTAAAAGGGAAATGAGAAGGGTACAGAACGTCTGGGGGGACTGCACTGAGGAGTTACGGGGCCATCCCAGGCTCTGTGGGGAAGTTTGTGTAATTAGCAGTGGAAGAGGCATCCAGGTAGTGGCCGCCTAGTGCCCAGTGCACCAGGAGCCATCCAGTGGCCGCACCTTGATCTGCCCCAGACCCCTCAATCTGCTAGGTAAGTGGGAAGATAGGCAGGAGTCACAGCCGGGGACGCGCAGGCCGCTGCAGGATACTGGCCAGAGCAGATGGGGGGGGGGGGGGTTAGAGGGGCCAGTGAAGCTCGAGGGACTGCAGCACCGCTGCCCCCACTGCAAGGGCGGAGCGGCGCTGGGCAGCCCTCGGCATCTATGATGCCATCCAGGAAGCAGCGTTCCAGCCCCACCATGGGGAGGACCGTGGCGGAGGCCAGCTGCGCTCGCGTCCCAGAGCGGGAAGCGCTGTGCGGTGGGTCCGGCTGGTGGGGCAGCTCCCGGCTTGAGCTGGGGACCCGGGAGACTCCACGGTCGCAGAGGTATTTGTGAAGGTCCCATTGCCATGAATTCCTCTTAGAATCCTCCCCTCACTTCAGACACACTCATTCCATCACTGTCGCCCAGGCTGGCCTCACATTGGCAGCATTCCTCCTGCCTCAGCCTCCCTCGGGCTAGGATCACAGGCACGCGCCACCATGTCTGGTTTCTTGCTGCTTTCGGAAGTGGTTCAGAATGTGTCTTTTTGTGACTGCCTCGATGTCCTGAATTGACTTCAAACACTTATGGATTTTCTGTCCACTAAAAGCATAACAGTGTGTCCTCATCAATCTACTCAGTGGACCTGGCACCCTACCGCCTCTAGCTCTTCCCCAGACTCAGAAGGACCGTGACTCGGCTGCGTTCCGAACCGCCTGGAGAACTGACGCCCCGAGCAGCGCGGCGGAAGGTCCCGGAGCCGCTCCGGGGAGCGGCAAAGCGGCACGAAGGGAGGGCCGAGTATGTCTGAAGTGAGGAGAGGTTCGTGGCAACGTGTCTTTCACGCTAACAAATTTATATTTTTTTTCATAAAACTTTTACTTAAAAAAATGTTTTTACAAAATATCATTCCTCTAACCAAAGAAAATTTCCCGTAGGGTACATAATAGTTTTCTGCCTTAAAAATAGTGTAGCAATTTTTAAAAAAATAATAACCTATGCCGAGCATGGTGGCTCACACCTCTAATCCCAGCACTTGGGAGGCTGAGGCAGGAGGATTGCTGTGCGTTCAAGCCTGAGCTCAGGGTCAGCCTGAACTACAAAAGTGAGGCCTTGTCTCAACAAAAAACCACAAAAAACCCATTCACCATATTTTTTGATATGAGTAGCTTTTGTTGTTGTTTTGGAACTGGAATTTGAACTCAGGACCTTGCACATGCCAGGCAGGCCATGATGGCACCACTGAGCTACACCCTGGCCTTTCTTGTAGTACCAGGGATCGAACTCAGGTGTGGCACCACTGAGCTAAACCCTTGGCCCACATTCACCATAATTTTTTTTTTTTTTTTTTGGTTTTTTGAGACAGGGTCTCGCTTTGTGGTTCAGGCTGGCCCTGAGCTCAGCCTCCAACTCACATCACAATCTTCCTGCCTCTGCCTCCCGAGTGCTGGGATTACAGGCGTGAGCCACCACGCCCGGCACTGTGGTATGTGGTACTGGTTGCTGCAGGGTGTGGGTCTCCACACCCAGTATTGTTATGTGGTTACCGGGGAATCGAACCCGGGCCCTTGCGCTTGCAAGACAGGCGCCGGAACCACTGAGCTAACTCCCCGGCCCACCATAATTTTTAATCATACTACGTAAAGAAAATCATACAACTTGATGAGAAAAAGACTGACAGGAAAATAGATGACGAACAAAACGACTCAGGGGTGGGGGATAACACAGGCTAGAAACAAAATGGTTCGCAACCCAGTAATTCATGAAATATTCAGAAATGTTTCACAAGATTGCTTTGTGGTTCACCGTGCCTTGGGCTGACGGCCAGCGGCTCCTCGGAGCATGGGCCCGGGAGCGCCCGGCACGGCTGGCTCAGAGCGTGGCCTTCAGGCGGGGACTCACCCGCTGGTGTCCATGGTCTGCAGCCGCTGAAATAGTGTCTCAGAGAGGCAGGGCCGGCCGGCCTCGGGGGCACGGGGGTTCTCGGCTGGCGCTGGCAGCTCCTTGATCTCACAGGGCGCGGCGGACAGAGGGATATTTCTGGGTGGCAGCTCGGGTGGGGATGTGATGCTTTCTGCCCGGAAGAACGAGGAGCCATTGGCGAGGGCCCTGGGCACCGCCCGTCGCGCACACCCCACCACAGGCCGCAGGTCCCGGTGCCCACCGAGCCTTCCCGGGGCCCTCTTCCTCAGACGCCAGACTGGCCGGAAGCCCCTGGGCGCAGACCTGGCTCTCCAGTTCCTTGTACCAGGGGCCGCTGCAGGACCCTGCTGGGATCAGGTGGCCTTGCTGGGCACTGGGTCAGGGTGGCCTGCAAGGCTGCCAGCCTTGGACAGAGCGACCCAGGCCTGGCTCTGTGGGGCCGCAGCCCAAGAGGACGGCTGGAGCGGGAAGGCAAGAGGCCTGGCCATTCGTGCCTGCATCACCCAGCCCCTCACTCTGCACCTCCTCCTCAGCCTCAGAGACAAATTTGTTTTTTTCTTTTTGAGACAGTCTTGCTTTGTGGTTCAGGCTGGCCCTGAGCTCAGCCTCCAACTCACAGCACAGCAATCCTCCTGCCTCTGCCTCCCGAGTGCTGGGATGACAGGCGTGAGCCACCACGCCCCGCACTGTGGAATGTGGTACTGATTGCTGCTGGGTGTGAGGCTGCACACCCGGTATTGTATGTGATTAACTGGATGGAACCCGGGCCCTTGTGCTTGCAAGACAGGCGCCGGAACCACTGAGCCAAATCCCCAGCCCTCAGAGACAAATTTTTAAGAAGGGGAGGGAACCTGCGAGGGGTGGGCACAGCTGTAATGCCAGCACTCAGGAGGCTGAGGCAGGAGTATCGCAGCATTCAAAGCCAGGCTGGGCTACACCGAAGGTTCGAGGCCAGCCTGGAACACACTGTCCACCTCTGTTGAAATTTCTTTCCTGTATCACCACAAACAGGCAAAGGCCACTCCTTCCCCAGCCCTTTCTCACACTGAGTGGCACCTGGAGACTCTTTTTATTTATTTATTTATTTTATTTTTAGGTTTTTTTGAGACAGGGTCTTGCTTTGTGGTTCAGGCTGGCCCTGAGCTGAGCCTCAAACTCACATCACAGCAATCCTCCTGCCTCTGCCTCCCGAGTGCTGGGATGACAGGCGTGAGCCACCACACCCGGCACTGTGGTATGTGGTGCTGATTGCTGCTGGGCGTGGGTCTCCACACCCAGTATTGTTATGTGGTTACCGGGGATTGAACCCAGGCCCTTGCGCTTGCAAGACAGGCGCCAGAACTGCTGAGCTATATCCCCGGCCCTGGAGACTCTTTTTAGTAGACACACATTTCACTTCTTGTCCTGCTCTGGATTCTGGACACACATATGAGTGAGTTTTTAACCCTGGGGACCAGGTAGCCCCTCATGGAGGTCTGGTTGCCCTCTTTGGGGAAGTGAAGCCGGTGGTCACAAGACTGGGCTGTTTCCATCTCCAGTCCTTACCGGAAGTGTGTTAGGTGAATTGTCTCCAGACAGCACCCACGAGGGCAGAGCAAGCTGGGGTGGGTGCACGAGGCACACTAGGATGGGATAGGTGGAAGGCACTGCTACAGGATAGCTTCTTGAGATCAAGGTCAAGGTCAGGGCCAAGGCTGTTGCAAACCCCAGGTCCCTGAGCACAGCAGGGGACCACCATGGGTCAGCTCTGGTTATGCCTCCTGGACCTTCCTAGTGCCTGAGAACACCTCTTCCTCTGGCAGTGAGGGCACAAGGACGGGGGCTGCCTGGGTCCCCTTCCAACCTGAGAAGCTTGGCCTGTTACTGCGGGAGCAGCTTCCAGTGTATCCTTGAGGAGCTGTGCAGCCATGAACAGAGGGTGTGGGGGAGGGGTGAAGAGGGGCTGGTGACCTGCAAGCCCGGGCCCTGGAGGGGAAGGAGAGAGCCCTTTGGGGGGCTGCAGCAGTCCCCAGGTTGGGCGGGTAGGAGCCAAGCCAGGGAGTGTAGCATTTCCAGGCTCATCTCCCCCGGGCCGCCCACTGGAAGAGCCCTGGACAGCGGAGTGGGGAAGCAGGTATCTCACTTTTCCTTTTAGGAAATGAAGCTGTGAGAGGAGAGGAAGGTGCCCTTGCGGCTGAGTGTTTTTTTTTTTTTTTTTTTTTTTAAGGTTTTTTGAGACAGGGTCTCGCTTTGTGGTTCAGGCTGGCCCTGAGCTCAGCCTCAAACTCACATCACAGCAATCCTCCTGCCTCTGCCTCCCAAGTGCTGGGATGACAGGCGTGAGCCACCACGCCCGGCACTGGTATGTGGCACTGGTTGCCGCTGGGGTGAGTCTCCACACCCAGTATTGTTATGTGGTTACCGGGGATTGAACCCGGGTCCTTGTGCTTGCAAGACAGGCGCCGGAACCACTGAGCTATATCCCCGGCCCATGGCGGCTGAGTGTTCTTTCTGCAGCTTTCTCTCTGTGACTCACTTCTGGGGCCTTTGTTCCCATGCAGTGTAAAGGGCAGGCCTGAGTCTCACATACTTTAGGGTTTTTTTTTTTCAGTATTGGAGATTAAACCCAAGACCTTCCCACTGAGCTCCCCTCTAAGCCTTTTATTTATTCATTTTAAAATTTTGATCCAGGGCCCTGTTAAGTGCTACTCTGGGCTTGAACTTGCAACCCTCCTGCCTCAGCCTCCCAGAGAGGTGGGGTTACAGGTGTGCACCACCATCCCGGACTTTCTTTTCAACACATTTTTAAGAGATGTACCTTTGTCCCTCCCTTGTCACGATGACATTAAGAAATCCTTTCCTCGCCCTGCCTTCCAAGTGCAAGGCTCCCCTTCACTGCCCCATGGAGAAACTATATTTACTGAGTGCCTACCATGTCCCAGGCTCTGGGCACTACATTCACGGGCTCCCTGCACCCTTGAGTCACCAGCAGAGGTACACACGCTGCTGTCTCAACTGTACCTGAAGAGATGCTTGTGTTCAGAGAGGTGAAGTCACTGAGCAGAATCACAGAGCTCACAAGCTGCGGGCAGGACTCCTAGCCCACATCTGCCCCTGTCCCGTCAGACCCGCATTCCTAAACTGTCCTCCACCACCGGCCTCGCATCTGCAAGCTCTAGGCATCTGCGGTGTCCTGCCGCCCTCCTTCTCTTCCTACCCGTGTCCTCCTCAGGGTCGTCGCCAGCATCGTCCTCTTCCAGCGGCACAGGGTACTGCAGGTGGGTCACCAGACCCATGTTCTCCTTCTTGTAGAACTCGATGAGCTGATCCAATTTAGTGAAGTACCGGACAGGGACGCCTTCCGAGGCCTGCGGACACAGCCCCAAACACAAGCACATGTCAACTGACCAGAACGTCGCCCGCCCACCTGCGGTGGGGCCAGCCAGCCGAGGCACTGACCGGGATCCAGAAAAAGCCCCAGGCTCTGACACCTGCACCCCACATCCTGTGGGCAGCAGCTCTCAGAGGTCCGTCTGCAAGACGAGCCAGAGGATGGTTTCAAAGTAGTGTTAATTCTTCAGCCTTCATTATACAAAATGATGCATTTCTCATTACATAAAATTTTAAAATATAGATTTTTAAAAATGAAATCACCTGTATTTCCACAACTCTGATAAACCTATTTTCCTTTTTGTTTTTTTGTTTTTTTGAGACAGGGTCTCGCTTTGTAGTTCAGGCTGGCCCTGCGCTCAGCCTCAAACTCACATCACAGCAATCCTCCTGCCTCTGCCTCCCAAGTGCTGGGATGACAGGCGTGAGCCACCAGGCCCAGCACTGGTATGTGGTACTGATTGCTGCTGGGCGTGAGTCTCCACGCCCAGTATTGTTATGTGGTTACCGGGGATTGAACCTGGACCCTTGTGCTTGCAAGACAGGTGCTCACAGTGCTGTCGAAGCCAGAGGTAATTCTGTTCTTCTGTCCTAATGCTCTGGGGACAGGTTTCCCAGCTCTGAAGAGCCTCTCTGTGCAGCCAGCCCCACCCCTGCCCAGGACCCCACACCACAATGGCCTCACCCACAGACGCTCCACCCACCAAAGACCCCTGCCCTTTTAGAAGCCCTGCCCCTTGGCCAGCCTCTGGACTAAGGCAAGGGTTGCAGCTGCCTTTAGATAAACGAATGGGCACCCAAAGTACTCTCCCTTTGGGCGGGGCTTCCCTGGTCTTGCAGTTACACAACCTCCAAGTGCCCACACTTTCACATCCAACTTTAGATTTGAGGATCAAGGTCCAACCGCTTCCTTCATTACATAAAATTTTAAAATATAGATTTTTAAAAATGAAATCACCTGTATTTCCACAACTCTGTTAAACCTATTTTCCTTTTTGTTTTTTTGTTTTTTTGAGACAGGGTCTCGCTTTGTAGTTCAGGCTGGCCCTGCGCTCAGCCTCAAACTCACATCACAGCAATCCTCCTGCCTCTGCCTCCCAAGTGCTGGGATGACAGGTGTGAGCCACCAGGCCCAGCACTGGTATGTGGTACTGATTGCTGCCTCGCAAAGGCAACGAGACTGGAAGCTTGTAGGACACGAAGCCAATTACCACTCCAGCCGGAGAGGCCAGCCAGATGGATGCGCATGCGCTGGCCGGTCTCGCCCCCACCGGCCTCCAACTCGAAGCCCATTGCTGCTCGCTTGGTCAGGGACCTGGGAGGAGGTGCTGTATGCTGACGCTCTCAAGACGGGAGGGGGGAGGGAGGACGCTCACTCAGGGTCAGGACCCAGGTCTGTCCCTCGCCCTTGGTGACTGCAGTGAGGACACCAGCACATCCGTCATTCGTGGGAGCCCCACACTGTCTGCTGAGCTCTCCCCGCCCCTCTGTCTCCCTGGGCCCGCAGGTCCTTCTCTGGAGCTGGCTGGTCCTCTGACCATACACCACAGGCCAGGACTAATAAACAGAGCTTGCAGGTGGCCTGTCCCAGCTGGGGGCAGCGGGGAGAAGATGCTCCACACATCCGGGTCGGGGAGCAGGAGTGTCTGTGGGGACGGCACGCTGGGCTGAGACCCTCTTCGCTCAGAGCAGAGGAGCCTGGATTCCCAGCTCTCTAGGCCACCAGACTTGGTTCCTCATTCTTCAGCGCGACCTTCCTGAAAATATGTATCAAGTCATGTTGAAACAGAGAAGGAGACTCAGGAGGCCCGTGTTGGCTGTGTGCCGCTGCTGCGGTCCCCCAGTGCTCCGATGCGCCCGGGGGAGCCCAGACAGGGGAATTTCTGCCCTCAAAGACTGACCCACTTGCCAGTGATGAATTCCTTCCCTCCTTACTTATTGGTTGTTCTGAGCCAGGGCCTCGCTCTGTAATTCAGGCTGGCCTTGGATTTATTGCTCCCCTTGCCTCAGCCTCCAGAGTATTAGGATTACAGCGTGCCCCCTCACACCTGCTCCTCACTTTAGCAGGTAACAGGGACATAAGACAGCAGCTCGATACTGAAGAGTCGAACAAGAGACTTCTTGACGTTAAGCTTGTTAACTCAGGACAGGCCTGGACAGAGTAGACCTCCCTTTGGGCTTCCTGGGCCAGTACAGTGGACATGAAGTTCCATTCAGAAGCAAAAGCCACGCCAAAGGAAAGGAGGTAGGAGTTAGTTCTGACTGTCAAATGAAAACTGTCTCTCCTCCTGCCTCGCATTCAAATCTCCAGGTCTGTGGAAAATTCCAGGTGGTTTACAGAAAGATCCTTGCTGCAAAGCGCCCGCAGACTGTGCCCCCACGGAGCCCAGGCTAGCAGTGACAGCTCATTCTGCCTCAGGGTTATGGCTTCTGGGCCTGCTTCCCCCACAAGCTTCAGGGGAAAGGGAGGAAGCCAAGGGGGGTGGGTGGGCTGTAGCTCTTGAAGTTGAGAGAGTAGGAAGGGCACCAAGATCTTGAAGACAAGGTTGGCTGCTGTCCAGACTGCTGGAGGTCAGGGTGCTGCACCCCAAGAGACACTGCATCTCCAGATCTGCGCTGCCTGGCCGACTCGAGAGAGGCACACAGGCCAGGAAGCCGGGCTGGCTGGCTTCCCAGAGGTGACTTTAATGACAGCACTGTCTGCCATCTCGAAATGCAGAACTGAAATTGGTCTGGGCACCAGGAAGGAAGCCAGCCCGGGAAGCAGGGTAGGAGCTGTGCCCCTGCCCAGCTGCTCTGGGAGGTTAGGCTGGCCTTTATTTTAAATTACAAAGCATTTACAAACCAGATGAGATGAGAGGCACAGACAGACCTGTCGTCTCAACTGTTCTGGAGCTAAGGCAAGAGGGTAACAAGTCCAAGGCCTGCCTGGGCGACTCAGCAAGACCCTGTCACAAACTCCAAGGGGCTGACAATGCAACTCAGCGCTGCCTCTGCTGAGTTCCCTGCAAAACAGACGGCTCCACAAAAACAAAGCAACAACAGCAAAAGTCACCGGAAGTATTGAGAAAGAAAATAAAAAGTCCTGCCCTGCCCTCACCACCCTAAAGGGACAGCTCTTCCCTTCCCGTGTCTCCTTCTCTTTCCTTCTTTCCCCCAGGCATTGTCCCCCTCCCTTCCCTGTCCCCTGGAAGCTGGAGCAGAGGAGGCCGGGTTAGGAGTTTAGGACACAGAGCTTTGGGGTGGAGGGTGCGGCTGCGACGCTGCTGCAGGGGCCTTGGAGGAGGTCAGGCTGGAGGCCGGGAAGGGAGAGGCTGCAGGAGGCGGCGCTGCAGACATGTAAGGAGGGAAGCTGAGTGGGCTCTGGTGTTGGGCTCGGGTGGCAAGGTGCATCCAGTGTGTACACGCGTGCACGCACACGTGTACACCTGTTCATGAACACGTGCACACACACATATTTTCCTGCTCTCTCTAGAGAGAACCCACAGTGGGGACGTGTCCCTGTTGCTCGGAACTCAGCTGCTTGACACGGTTCCCCACTCAGGAGAACCGCGGCGGACTCTAGGAATCCAGAGCCGCCAGAAACTCCTCTTGTGCCCCCAAGTCAGAAAGTGTCCAAGAACTAATGATAATTTGTCAAAGGATGCAGGGACCAAAGGCAAGGGCGGCTGAAAGGAGCAGCTAAAGGAACATCAAAGGGAATAATCAAAACAGTCGTCACCCACTGAATTAAACACAAATTCAGAAGTCTGTCTGATATAAATAAACAGGCAGGGAAAGCGCTTCCCACACTCGGATGCCAGTCGATAACTGTCAATGGAATGACATGAATGGAAATCACTATTTAGCAACCTTATGGCAATAACTGATTCACACAAGAATCACCCATGGACGTGGAAACCGGGAGGCAAACATCTGAGGAGGGACAGCATATTCAGACAGCCTCAGATCTTCAGGAGAAGTTTTATTTTTGAATTTCAATTTCCTTTGCAGTGCTAAGAACTGAACCCAGGGCCATGCACACACTATGTAAGCCCTCTATCCCCGAGCTACAACCCCGCCACTAATACCACGGGAACAGTAGCTGTCCTGGCTTTGCGAGGAGGAAGCCCAGCGACCGCGCCATGTGGTCAAAGCCGACCTGCCCAGTGTGGGGCAGAGAGTTCTGGGCTCCTCCTGAGGTGGGGCTGGGGTCTGCATTGCTTTGGGGGAGGGGGCACTACAGTGAAGTGACACCTACCTGGACCACCACGCGATTGGGGGCTGAACTCGGCTCAGAGAAGGGAAATCATGTATATTTTACACAGCTGTAGAAATCATTTGTTTCTGCGTTGCTATTGAGACTGCTGGAGAAATTGGAATGGAGCCTAAGGACTTGATAGGAGGATTTTATCAGCGTTAACTTCCTGATTTTCATGGCTGCACATGATAATGCGGGAGACAGTTCTTATCGGGTAGGACAACACAGGGAAATGTTCAGGAATGCAGGCAGCGACAGGAACTCGCTCTCTAGTAATTCAGGAAGATAGTAATGGGAGAGAGAACAGTAAGCTACCCCAGGCCAAATGCTCGCAGAGAAAGGGAGTGAGGAGCAGGTAGTTCTTTGTGCTATTCCAGGTTATTTCCAAAATAAAAAGTTAGAAAAGATAATTGGGCCAGAAATGGCCTATGTCTTCATCTGAATGTGGCTTATATATTAACATACTTTGGAAATAGACATTGGTCAGGACCAGCTTATGTAACTTTGCTTGTTTAACGACTGTGCACAGGCCTGGCCCGTGCACACACACGTGCACCTTAAACACAGGTGTGCAGGGCACACATACGCCCAAACACAGGAGAGGTATTAGAAAGAGATCTTTCCTAAAAGTGTTCCTTTTTTAAAAATCATATAAAACCATTCTAGGTAAACACACCTGTAGAGGTTTTTATACGAAATCTACAGATACTTCGGAAATATCTGTGTTGCTCAGATAGCTATAATAATACTAATGCACCCAAAATACCAGTGATAGTTCTGGGGCTCGGAGTCGCACCTGTGCGTGGATCACCCGGGATTAGGGCAGCGCGGGCTTCCTCAGCAGAGGCTGGCGAGGCCGGGAGAATCCGGGCAACCACAGGAGGCCCGGCTCCCACACAATCCCACTGCGCATGTGCAAGGCTGATCTTGCTTCATGGGGGGCAGGGAAGATGTGCCGCAGAGGGATCGCGGAGATATGAGCATAGTTTGTTTCCTCCCAGGACCCCTGGGCTCGATTTGGCTACAAGGGCAAAAGTGACAGCCACAGACAGATGATACGGGAGCCGAGAGAGGGCTCTGGGGACTCGGCACAGAGTGCCAGTGCCGAGTGAAGACCCCCTCTCTGCTGTGCAGAACCTAGCTGACTTGCACCGTGGGCTTTTCAGTACCTGGGCCGGGACAGGGACCTCGGTGTTCTTGTGGCACAGGGTGGCAGTGGAGACCAAGTC
The DNA here is from genome assembly GCA_004026965.1 of Petromus typicus. Taxonomy (NCBI): domain Eukaryota; kingdom Metazoa; phylum Chordata; class Mammalia; order Rodentia; family Petromuridae; genus Petromus; species Petromus typicus. The sequence goes on from PVIR01017317.1 coordinate 22,828, forward strand.
TTGCCTGTTAGGGTCCTGAGCGGCAGGAGCTGCCAAGAGAGGAGGACCGTGGAGGGCTCTTTTGAGAAGCCTTGGAACCGTTCGTTCTGGGGAACCTCAGAGATGGCCGATGTCTGGCACGCAGCAGGCAGGAGGTTTGCACTGCCACCTCTGGTCGGTCCCTGCTGGCCTGCCGTGGTATGATCCCAAACCATTGGTCTGGGGACTTGGAAACCGATCCGGACTCCCCCCAGAACGGCACAGTATGGGAGGAGTGGCTTATGAAGTCTAACAAAGAAAAGTGGACCCATTGCCACCCCTGCCCAGGGCCCTGGCTGCACCCAGCCCACAGCACGGCCTTCCTCCTGCCCTGGACACCCTTTCTCCCAGCTGTCCAGCAGGCTCCAGGCTACCCACTGGTGATTTCTGCCCAAGTCTGGCACTGCCAAGGCTGGGCTCTGTCTTGGCCTCCAGTAGCACCCTGGGTACTTTCTCTGCCTTGTTCCAATGAGCTTTGATTTTCCAGTCCGAGTCTATTGGTTTTTCTCTTGCCTGATTTTAGAAAGATGTCCACAAAGAGGTGGTTCAGGCTCTGCCTCACCTCCGCCACCTCTGCCCCATCTGTCCTGGCAGAGACCACCAGGCCTCAAACCTCTGCCTGTCTGTGCCTGGGAGTGGGTCCTCAGATCTCCCCACATGTGAGGAGCTTGCAGAGCCCTGGACGCCCCTCAGAAAGGAGCTGCTTGCTCAGGCCCGACACAGCTAGTGTTGGTGCTGGTGCTGGTGCTGGTGCTGGAATGGCAGCATTCATGCTGCAGCAGATGCATTCCAAGGTCTTCCTCCTACCCAGAGCCTGGACACCTCAGTGGCCACTTTGAGGAGAAAGCTGAGGTGGCCAGGGATTTGGCAACTTGTCCAACACTAACCAAATGGTTCCACCCCCAGGCCTCTTACCAAGGTCCAAAGCCCACTATTCTTTCGTCTTGTCCTCTGGGCAAGGGCAGACAGCACAGTAAGACTGAGGCATGCATGGGTTTGTGTAATAACCTCAACGTGTGTACAGCAATAAGGAAGCATCTTAGGAGGACCGTTGGATAGAAAAGGAAAAAACAGAACAAGAAGCCAGGCATGGTGGTGCAAGCTGCAAGCCCAGCACTTGGGAGTCTGAGGTAAGTGGCTTGTCATGAGTACCATTCACCAATCCGCGTCACCTCACAGTGAGTCTCAGCTAGGGCAAAGCAAATCAGAACTCTCCTGTTCCTAAATAAATTGCATGGAAATAAAAACCAAATGGAGCCTCTGGTTATTTACACACTATGGAGTCATGGGCCTGGAGAAGTCAAAAGAATGAATCACAAGTGCCAGGTGTGGTAGCTTACCGCTGTAATCCCAGCACTGGGGAGGCAGAGGCAGGAGGACTGCTGTGAGTTCAAGGCTGAGCTCAGGACCAGCCTGAACTACAAAAGGGAGACCCTGTCTCAAAAAAAAAAAAAAAAAAAAAAGAATGAATCACAGACCTCTTAAAATTACAAGGACGTAGAGAAAAAATGATCAGGATACAGTATGAATCCGTACCCGTTCCCTAAGATGAATTTAATGATTAGGCCTCACAGACACTTACTAAGAAAGGAAATGCCAGTTTGAAAGTTCAGAAAGGCAGAGAAGAGCGTCCCGCTGGAACCATCCATTTCCTAGACAGCAGCGAGAACTTATCAGAAAAGAAAGCTCCTGCTTGCAAAAATCCTATAAAAGTCTGTCATGGGCCGGGGATATAGCTCAGTGGTTCCAGTGCCTGTCTTGCAAGTGCAAGGACCCGGGTTCGATCCCCGGTCCTATACTGGGCGTGGAGACTCACCCCAGCAGCAACCAGTACCATACACCACAGTGCCAGGCGTGGTGGCTCACACCTGTCATCCCAGCACTCGGGAGGCAGAGGCAGGAAGACTGCTGTGATGTGAGTTTGAGGCTGAGCTCAGGGCCAGCATGAACCACAAAGCGAGACCCTGTCTCAAAAAAAAAAAAAAAAAAGTCCATCACACTTAATACCAGGGAAATGTAAGAGCGAGTGGGGAAAAAGCATACAGGAAGCTCAGTGTCATTTTCCAGTAGTAGAGATCCGTCCAAGAGCCTGGCATTCTGCTCCTCGCACTACGGTGGATTTTGTGTTTTGCCTGGAGTCCCATCGCCAAGACATCTGCATTCCAAAATCAAAACTAACCCTAAATCCGAGCCCCGCTGGCCCGGCATCCGGGGAGGGCGCTCTGTGCCTGTACTCTGTCTCAGCTCAGCTCACCTAACACTGGCCCCCGTTCACACTCACAATCGGACACGGTTCCCTGGGGCCGACCAGCTGGCCGACGACGACGGACACTCTGTCGCCACGGTGTCCTCCCCGGGCTGTCTCAAGCCCATCAACCCATTCAGAAGGCCTCAGTGGTGCTCGGTGTGCCAAGTCTTTCACGCTATTTTTAACATCACAAACGTATTACAGATTCTAAAGTTAAATTGTAGAGAAACAGCTACATTGATAATTTCCTAAGAAGAGAGACTTGTCTTAGGGTCGGGGTTTTCCTTCTGGTTTATGCTTTTTGTTCTGAATATCCTCGCCCTTGCTTACTATTTTCGTACAGGAGCAGACTGATATGACAAACACTGACCGGCCAGCACTCTCAGTCCACAAGGAAGGAAACTACTAGACAGGAGAGGGGTGCAGACCTCTGGGACGCCGAGGAAGAGCAGGACTTTAGGAGCCATAGCCGGGGAGTCTATTTGTTTTCCCTTTTCGGTTGGACCCTGTTGTTTCTTTCTGTTGCTTTTCCGGTAGCCTTCTTTCCCTGGGGCCATGTCCCCCGCACATTTGTCTGTCAGGAAGGAGGGCACTGAGCCCTGCAGGAGCAAAGATGGTGGCGGCGAGGCAGGAGGCCCATGAGCCGAGACGGGGCTCAGTCAGGCCCACGACGGTGGTGTGGGGGCAGGATGACAGGCGGCAAAGAGGAGGCTGCCAGGAGGCTCCCCGCTGCCGCCCCCACCTGAGGCCTCCGCAGCTGCAGGCGCAGGGCTTGCCCAGCACGCTCCAGCAAGGCTGGGCTCTACTCCCAGCACCAAAAACCGATCTGCACTAATTGTTTCAAAAGCCTCCCCAGGATGCAAACCCTCTCCAAGCCCCACTGCCAGGAGCCAGCAAGGCGCATTTTTCTCCTGAATTGCCAGTCCCTGGGACCCTCTTCCTTCCAGCTGCCTGCCTCCCTCTCTACAAAACTCTCTGGAGGTGCTCGGGGGACACAGAAGCGACAGCTGGCAACAAAGCGCTGTGCTCAGCCCCTCAGCCCAGAGCCAGCGTGCCCGGGAGAGCAGCAGCTGCCAGTGCCCTGATTAGGGCTGTGCCCCCCCCCCACCCGCTGCTGCCTCCAGGACTCATTCCCTGCTGCACCCTGCTGCTGCCTTCTGGGGATGAGGCACTGATCCCTAATGTCCTATGCTCGGGACTGTTAAACGCCTGAGCAGGTCGACTTTGGAGTCCCTAGTCTCCTCACTCCCTTAGAGAAAGGCATAGTGTCTGTTGAGGTCACAAGTTAACACTACATGCTCAGTCATTTAATAAGTGTTCACTGAGCATCTACTATATGCCAGGCATTTTGCTAGTGCTGCAGAGACAGCCATGAGTAAGACAAAGGCTCGACTTTCTCAGTCCTCCCCACCCCCATTAAGGTGTCATTATGATGTAGTCCAGGCTGATCTTGAAATCAGTTCATTATTTCAAACTTAGGGCAATCTTCCTGCCTCAGCCTCCCAAGTGCTGGGATTATAGACCTTTGCCACCATGCCCAGCTGTGCTAGGCTTCTTTGTACAAATGACTAATTGGTCACTCACTAAGTATTTCCATATTGGGGGAGAAATTGCTCAAAGTGAAGGACATGTCTGCCAGGGACAAGAGGGGAAGAATAACATCACAGGGGCTCTGCAAACCCCGAGTGGTGAGCAGAGGCGGCATGCTCAAGCCAGGTCCCCTGGGTGGTCCTTCAACAGGTGCTCATGGGTCCCCCACCCTGTGCTGAATCCCGAGAGATGGACAGCAGACTCCCCACAACCATCCTGTGGGATCAGCTGGCCTCGCTCATTTCCAACTACCCAGGGAAAGTCCTTTCACAGTAGAAGTTTTCTGAATCACCTTTCCTTCAAGATAAGTACAGCTGAGCCCAAGAGAACAGCTCCAGAGTGTCTGCACCGCCTCCGAGGCTGAGCCGCCCAGGAGCAAGGGACCTCATCTGTTAGGCTCATTTGGGTCCTCATTTCCCAACTGGATGGATGGATGGGTGGATGGAGAATAAATACACAGATAAACAGGCCTGGGACACCTCTACACTGAACCATTTGGATCTTTAAGGGCTCCAGAGAGACCACGTGGCTGTACCACTAACTGCTTTGCGAAGCAGGGTCGTCCTGCGTCGTGTTGCATGACAACGGCTGAATACCAGCAAGTCAGCTGGCTCTGCAGCCAGGACCCACCTGCCTCAGCCTCCCTGAGAGCTGGAATTACAGGTGCGCACCACTGCGCCTGGCTCGATCAGTGCTCTGCATGCTGGAAACAGTGCAGGGTAGACAAAAAAAATAACTCAATCGACAGAGATACAAGGCCAAGGCTGGGGCGTAGCTCAGGGTAGGGCGTTTGCCCAGTGCGAGCAAAGCCCTGGGTTTGACCCCCAGCCTTGCCAAACGACAGACTGGACATTCATAAATAAAGCAGGGCAGGGGCTCCAGGGCGACAGGGGAGGCAGTGTGCTATTTTTGCGGGGTGACCCCCCAGGCTTCTCAGGAGGACGGGTGTTTCCTTGGAGGAAAGGGCTCAGCTCACGCCATGGACAGAGGGCTGGAGTGAGTCACCCTGTAACCACAGGAAACCGACGCCTCCCAGGCCACAGGGATGCGGAGATATCGGGTCGACCAGCTTCGGATAGACAAGTCTGAGCCGGAGGGTGCCGACGCACAGGGAGAAGTCGTGAGGAGCGTCTGGGCCGGTCACCACGGAGGAGGGTAAGAGTGAGACTGCCTGTGTCCTGGGACTTTCGTGGCCTGACACCTGACGCTCGAGTCTTTCCCACACGGGGCCTGAACCCGGAGCCTTGCTGTGCTGTTCGGGCATTCTCTACCGACCAGTACTTCCAGGCCTTTGTGATGTCTTTATGTTGCAACAGGTTCGTGCGACATTGCCTGAGCTGGCTCTGACCTTGCGATCCTCCAGCCTCTGCCTTCTGAGCCGCCAGGACTAAAGGCGTGTGACAAGATGCCAGCTTTCACATTCAATTTAAAATTTACATTTGTTGTTCCAATTTTCCGTGGGGAGACCCTAAACCCTATGTGTTAGGATACTTGTAACTGTAGGTAACAGAAAACCCTGTTTGATTCCCCGAGGAAGATATTAATTATCTCACAAAAAACGAGAACTCCAGAACTCCAGTGGCTTCCAGGCTGGTTAATTATTTCCCTCATTCAGCAGTACCATCAAGTACCAAGGTTCATTTCACCTTTCTGCATGTTAGCCTCACTCCAGCTGCTTCTCCTCATGGTTCCAAGATGGCAGCCGCAGCTCCAGCTCTCACATCCTATCCAGCTTCTCAAGGTAGAAATGGGGCCCCTTCATTCCAAGGCAGGTTCTCACTAGCGCTCCATGGAGTGCTGCCCCTCACATCTTATCGAGCCACTTCCATTCTACTGCCCAGTCTAAAGCCACCAACACACAATGCGAGTTGGGATCAGCCCTGTGCTATTTGGGAAAACGAAACAGGAAACTGCCCCACCACCATCGAGGCAAAGTGGACTGAAAGTCTCTGGAACACGGAGGAGCCGGAACAAGAAGGACGGAGAATGGAGAGCAAACGAGGCACAGATGACGTGCAGCATGGATATGATTTCACTCAGAATTTGCTAGGACCAAGAGACAGGTGAGGTGGGCTGTCGCAAAGGCACACGTGTCCCAGGAAGCTAGAAGAGTCAGGGACTCAGCTTTCTCAGAGCCTGAACTACATGGTGCGACCCTGTTTCAAACAATCAAACAAAACATTCAGAACCATCACAGCACAAAACCAGGCTTCCCGAGCGTGGTGGTTGTGACGCATGCACAGGCCCCGCGTCCCGGCCCGGCCCGGCCACACCTCCTCTGCTCAGCCCCACTGCGCCACTCCAGGAAGCGCCGCTCCAGCCACATCCTTTGCCCGGTGGCTCAGGCGGAATCTTGGCTTCACGCAGAACAATGACAGCTGCCACCCGCTTCCTGAGCTTCATAATGTGGCCCAACTGCCGACCTCGTGACGGAGCACCCCGAGAGCACCGTCTCCAAAGCCGAGCTGCCCAGAGCCCGTGACAGTGACCACGGGCACCAGGAGTCCAGACAGTCCCCTCCGGGGCGCTCGCGGCCGGCTGCATGCAGGGGCTTTGCTCGGAGCCCAGTTAAGATTCCGAGGGTCTACGGTCCGAGGGCTTCCCATTCCCTTTTCCTCTGAACTTGTGTCAAAGCCCAGGTGCTGCCTCCTGACCTCGCGTCGGGAATTCCATCTCGGGCCCAGGAAGCGCAGGAGCCAGAGATGGATCTGGAGGTTCAGGGCGGCTCTTCCGGCTCATGACCGGGGTCACGCCCAGGGCTCTGCACTGAGGCACAGGCCTCCAGGCCACTGAGTTGCTCAGATCGGGCTCGACCTTGTAATTCTCCTGCCTCAGCCTGCCAGAGGGCCGAAATGACAGGCGCGTGGCACCACGTCTGGCTGTCAGAAGTACTTTTTATCCTCTGCTTTGTTCTTGGAGGGAAGGGAGCGAGGGTCGGAGGCGCAGGATGGAGCTTCACTGTGGTCCTGGCTTGCCTGGCTGTCTACACAACATGTCTGAGGGTTGCCCTCCCTCCGGCACCTCAGACCTCCAGAACCAAAGCCTGGGGCCGCCTCAGAGGCAGCAGGGGCTGGACAGCTCCGTTTGGGTCAGATCCCCAGCCAGTCTCACACTTCCCTGAGCGGAAAGTCACTTCCCTTGCCAGCTTAGGGAAGGGACGAGATTTACCAGACCTCCCTCGAGGTGGGAGACATTTTCCCCAGGCGCTGAGCTTTCTTCCAACCTCTCCCAGGTTGGACAGAAGGTTCCAGAAGATTCTTCACCATCCCATAGGCCACAGAGGTCCCTGAGAACACAGAGTCCCCAGCCCAAGAGCAGAGCCAAGGGACACTGGCCTCCAGCACAGTCTGTCCCCTGTCACTGCTGAGAATCTTCTGGAACAACTCGCCTCCCTCCGGCCCCACCCCCGCTCGGCTGCCTCTCCGTCACTCCATTTCTTTTCTTCTGCCCAAACTGCCCCCTCTAACCCACAGGCTTGTGCGTTTTTCTTGGCTCGGTCCCGGCCCCATGCCTTTTCCCTGCCTCGTCATGTTTTCCTTCCTGTCGCTCCCTTACCCCTCTCCTTCCAGGCCCTCTCGTTTCCTCCATCTTTCCTCCTCCTCGCCCTGGCACGAGGTGGAACCTTGTCAGAGGTCATGGCCACAGTGCTCAGCGTCTCCCCTCACCAGGAGTAAGGGTGGATGCAGTGAGGCGACAGAGTCCCCGAGGGCTGGGGTCACTCCTCCCTGGGGAGCAACTCGGGCTGTGACGAGCCTCGGGTGTGAGGTGGGGCCTGGCCGTGAGGAGAAGCCTCCAGGACAGCCTCAGGGACAGGCCTGCGCCTGGGCCACGTCTCGGGCCAGCTGCCCCCTTCGGGGAGCCCCGTGCCGGAGTGTGAGAAATGACTTATTCAGAAACTGAAGCTAAACTCAGGAAAGCGTGTGAGACTTTCTTTGCCTCAAAATGAAAAGAGGAACTTGACTTAAAATAGCAGTTATCAATAACTGCCGAAGCCTCCTCTGGGGCCTCTGTCCAGGTTTCACTGGGCTTGAGCTTCAGTCTACTTTCCTGGGGCCTCTGCCGCCATTTATTTTAGGAGGTGTACATTTTTGGTTTGACTGCTTGTTTTTTTTTTTTTTTGAGATAGAATCTCACAGTGTTGTCCAGGCTGGCCTCAGATTCACTGTGATCTTCCTGACTCAGCCTCGCAGTCCTGGGATTGCCAGTCTGCACCAGCACACCTGGCTAGGAGGTGTATCTTTGTAGGTAGGTGCATTCTAAAGGCTGGGCCCTCCCAGGCCACCTTGGCTACAGCTGACGACAGGTCAGGTGTCAGGGTCAGAGCAGACCCGTCCTCCAGGACCCACTGCTGCCCTGGCCGAGGTGGCCTGAGGAAGCCGTGGCCGGTCCCCACAATGCTGGCGCAGCTACCCCCCCCCCCCCCCACACACACAGACCGGTGGACTCTGAGAGGCCTGGGCAGGGAGAGCCGCTGGGAGTCACCAGGCAACTCCCCCTGGGGACCAGGAACCGGGAAGGGCACCAACCCTCGGAGGAGGCTGAGTCACAGAGGTGGCACCCGGCCAGAGCCCAGCTCCAGGCCCCAGTCCCCACGCAGCCTGGTGCTGCTCTGCCTTGGCACCAGCTAGGCCGAAGCAGCTTGATCTAAAGCTGCTGCTGGATGGGGGCCGCTGTGCGTCATGACAGGAAGCCTGGCAGTAAGGCGCGAAGCTGGTGCGGTGCAGGCTCCAGACCAGCCGTGTCTGCGCCTCCGCGCCCAGTACGGTGCGACGCAGAGCAGTTCCATCGTACTTGGAGCTTTCTTCACTTTGAAGGAACAGAAGAAACCAAAGAAGGAGAAGGATCAGGGGAACCGGCTAGCTTTTAACTCCTCTCGGGGAGCCTCGAGGAAGGACGCCGAGCTAGAGGGACAGTTCACACCGTCCCACGCTGTCCCAGTGGCAACCATCAAGGGCTGCACGGGGCACGTCCCTGGCAGGTGACAGCCCACACCAGAGACAAGCATTCTATTTGGCAAAAGGTGTTTTTGTGTTTTGAGGCAGGATCTCACTGCATAGTCCAGGCTTGCCTTGAACTCTTGGCAATCCTCCTGCCTCAGCCTCCTGAGTGCTGGGCTTTCCGCAGTCCGTTTTCCTCTCTCCTGCCACTCCCACTTTCTTTTCAGCTTAGCCCTTCAGGGTGCCCTGTCGCTTCTCCATGACATGATAACCGGACTTTGTCTTTTCCAGTCTCTGCTCTTCTCCCCACGGTCCCAGGGCTCAGCAACACAGCGTGTGCGTGCGTGTGCACATACACACACACACACACACACACACACAGCCTTCCTCACCCAGCTGCGGCCAGTGCTTCCTTCTTCCACCCCCATGTTCTCTTCATGCAGCCAGATAAAAATAGCTTCCCTGGCTTCCACCGTGGGCAGAGCCCTTCGTGTTTGCCTAGGCCGGTCCTGCCAGCCCCAGGGTGGCACTTTTCCTTCCGAAATTCAGCCCTGAGCCTTGTGCACTGAGACTCATCGCCCGAGGGGCCTCGCAGGCTCCTGCGAGCCAAGTCCCTCCTCTCCCATCCCTCACTGAGGACCGCTGGGAGAAGCACCCCCAGCCACCAAGGGCGACTGTTCTCCCGCTTCTGTCCCTTCTTCTCTGCCCTTTTTACACCCAGGGGTGCGAATGACCCTGCACATCTGCTTCCTGGAGTGCTAGGGCAGGTCACACTTTCCCCCAGAGCTGCCCCTGGGCTTTGCGAGGGGGACAGGCTGAGCCGAGCCCTTTGGACAGGTGACCGGGGACAGCTTACCTGGACAGTGAACTTGTCCTCCTCATTGGGCAGGATTCTGTAAGTGTAGACGCAGTTTCGGTACCTGGAATAGATCAAAGTGTCACCAGAGTCCTGCAGACCCCTCCGCTCCCTGCTGCTGCGAGGACAGGGTCCCTGATGTGGCCCAAAGGATCCAGGCGTTGTCCCTTACTGCCGGCTGGCCGCAGCATGCGGAGCCCTGTGGGGAGCCGCCCCGGCCGAGGCGTCCCTGTCCAGTACCTGAGGTGCCTCAGGGAAGGGCTAGAGGCCCTTTTGGGTGTGGGCATTGATTTGCTTCAGTGGCCAAGCTACAGGGTCTGAGCCATGGGTGTCTACCATCAGGAAGAAACTCTCTGACCTCTTGGCTGCCACGGTGGTCAAGGAAAGTGTGCCAGGCAGGGTGAAAAAGGAGAAGCCATCCTGAAGCTGGGTGTGGTGGTACACCTGTGCCCGAAGTCCTGGCGAGACTGAGGTGGGAGGATAACTCCAAGGCCAGGACCGGCCTGGGCTGCCTAGTGAGTTCCAAGGCAGACTGGACCACACATGAGACCCTGTCTCCACTCTAGCCCTAAAGACAGACATTCGGTGCCAAGTACCTGCCAGCACGGCCCTAGGTAGGTGCCCCAGGGTCCAGGCTCAGATGGCATCCTGGACTGCTCCCCGTGACCCCACCCTCTTCCAGCATCTGGGGAACCTAGAAACCCAGCGGTCCCCCTGACCCCAGGATGGGGCCAGGCTCTGCCATGGGGACCACACTTCCTTCTTGAGTGCTTGGCCTTTGTGTGCCTGCCCTTCCACCAACTATCAACATTTGTCACTGTTTAACTCGATTTTGTTTGTTTGTTTGTTTATTTATTTATTTTTTGAGACAGGGTCTTGCTTTGTAGTTCAGGCTGGCCCTGAACTCACTATGCAACCCAGGCCAGCCTCAAACTCACAGCAATCCTCCTGCCTCTGTCTCCCAAATGCTAGGATGACAGACGTGACCCACCACACCTGGCATTGTGGTGTGTGGTACCCAGGATTGAACCCGGGACCTTGTGCTTGCCAGGCGGATGCCGGAATCACTGAGTTAAATTGCTGACCCATTTAACTCAATTTTAAGAACTGTGCTGGACTTGAAAAATATTAAAACCATACAGAAAGAAATGAAATGACAAATGAACGTTCCCTCCTGTCAGGCCGTATTTCTTTAGTACTTCTTTTTGTGAAATGTTCCAGAATTTGTATTTATTATTATCTTCATTTTTCAGGGATAGAATCTTACTGTGAATTTCAGCCTTGAACTCACTCTGTAGTCCAGGCTGGCCTTAGCCTCCAGAGTGCTACAAGCACGTGCCGTCCTGCTCAGTGTCCAGAACTTACAAACACACACATGAGCTTATGTGTGTGTATCTTTTTAAACACACGTATGTATTTCCAGTACTGAGGACTGAATGTAGGAAGCACTGAGCTATAGCCCTGGCTCTTTTTCTTATGTACTTTATAAAGCTGGATCTCACAGTATGATCTCACAGCTGGATCTCACAGCTGGATCTCACACGTAAGATCCTCCTGCCTCAGCCTGCTGAGTAGCTGGGACTGCAAGTAGGTGCCACTGTAGCTGGTTGAAATCTGCCTTTTTAAAACAACAACACAGAGAGGTCTTCCACCAGCCCAGAAATGGTCAATCATCATCCTCGTCACGTTCTGTCCCATGCTGTGGACCAGACCTCGCGGCAGGGCGTTGTCTTTAGCTTCCTGCCGTCGTAAGCAACTCTGCTGTGCATACTTCGGGTACATTTCCCCACAGGCACCGCGGGCTGCTGAGAAGGCAGCACCAGCCGGGAACCCAGTCCGTGAAGGGCGTGCGTGTGTGCGTGCGTGTGCGTGTGTGTGTGTGTGTGCAAATGTATGCAACACGCAGCTGCAGGCCCCTGGTGCTGTTCAGCAGTGACGTCACTGAGCACTGGAGGAGGGGCTGAAAGACGGACACGTTGTACTCAGACAGTCAGTCATGCTGACACTTCTCCCACTAACCGGATATGAAAGTGTCTATTTCCCCACACCCTGCCAACCAGCTGGTATCAGACTTTTTAATCTTTGTGAATCTGAGGTGATAGAAAAAAACGATAGCTTGCTGTCTGCCTTTCTTTATGAGACGTGTTCGACATGTTCTCCTGTCTTATTTTTCTTTCGATCTCGTGTCTTTGCCACACTTCTGCTTTTGTATCTTCTTTTGCTTATGTTTCCAGACTGGTCTCTGCTACAGAATATTTAGAGTTAATTTATTTTAACAATGTTTACTGACTTTTTCTACCTGTGTAGAAGTTTTACTTTTTTGTTCTTGTTGTGAGACTGTCTCACAGTGTAGCCCACACTGACCTTGCACTAGCAGCAGTCCTCCTGCCTCAGCCTCCTGAGTGCCGGGGCTGTAGGTGTTCACCCCTGTGCCTGGCTTGAAGGTTTGCAGTTCTTATGGCCAATCTGCAACCTTTCATGGAGGGGCTGTGACCCAGTGGAGGCCTAAAGGATGTTCTGGGCAATGCTGTGGGATGTGTCCCTTCGATGTATCTCTTCAGCCCACCCTGACAGCTTTTCTTCCTCTGTCCCTCTCATGACTTCATTCATCTTTTCACCTCCGTGCACCCCCAGAGCCTGAAATATGCCACTGCAGTGCGTGAGAGGCAGCAAAGCAG